>JALIZH010012730.1:0-21158 GCA_030522465.1 Rhipicephalus appendiculatus | reverse complement strand
AAGCGCAGTTGAAGTTTATATAATAGGAGTATTCCATGTCCCGCTAATCTGGCCCGTGCTGACCTTGCTGCGACCAGGTCATACCAGCCCCACTCATTAATCTCATCTGTCCACCTAAATTTCTATCTCCCCCCTCCCGCGTGTGCATTCTCTAAAAATCCAGTCTGTTACTCTTAATGACCCGCGGTTATCTTGTCTACGGGCTCCATGCCCTGCCCATGCCCATGTCTTCGAGATGTTTGCTAAGTGCTTATAACTAGTTCGTTCCCTGACCCACTCTGCTCTCTTCATGTCTCGTAAGGTTACACCTATCATTTTCCTTTCCATTGGTCGCTGTGTCCTCAAACTAAGTTGAGTCCTCTTTGGAAGCCTCGAGGTTTCAGATCTGCAGGCAAGAACCGGTAAGACGCAGCTTGATTATAACTTCTTTCTGAGGGATAGGGGCGAACTACTACTCAGGATTTGAGAATGCCTGCCGATTGTGCTCCACCCAATTCTCATTCTTCTAGTTACTTCAGTCTCATGGTTCAGCTGCGCGATCTCTCCTGTGCTATGTAGACCTGTTCTTTTACCACGTCCAGTGCCTCACTGCTTATCGCAAAACGTTCATGTCTTTCGAGGCATTTGAAGAATACTTTATTTTTCTACAAATTAATTTTCTGGCCCACCGTTATGATTTTCTTGTCCAATTCAGGAATCATCAGCTGTGATTCGTCCCCTGCAGAATTGAGGTCTCCACCTTCTCGCAAACATTTGTCACTCGGCTTCGAGTGGCCTAACGGTATATGATATCAGGCATAACCGAGCAAAAACTTAAAATGGTGCTAAATTTCGCCATATTACATAAAATTACAGTACATCCCACGCATTGTGGAAGTCGATGTCATGCGAAGAAGTAAGCGAGTAGAAGCCTATGTCGAATTTTGTTTCCTGTTTTTAGCTTGGAGCCAAGCGTGGCGAGGTACAGCGACAATTTCATGCACGCTGATTTGTTGTGCGGAAATCGTGGGCTTAGCAAACATATCGACTTCACTGGTTCCTAAGGGTAGCTTATAATGCAACGTAACGTCGGCACTCACATTAGAGTACAGGCGTCAATTTACTGAAGCATAGCGAAAGCTAGGTGGTTGTGATGATCTGCATATCATAAGTAGCGGTTGTAGGCGTATTCTTCTGGGGGTCGAGCAACGATAGAATATAGGTTACGGAGTCATGGCAGTACGCATGTAATGTTTATTACAACGTCGTGGAAGCGGCAGCCAACACTGCAACCACGATTGAAGACTGACCTTGCCCCCAGCATGGCCCCTGCACCGGGTCTTACTCCGTTGCAGTTTGAAGCATTTCCATGGCACTGCAGTAAAATACTCGACTGCCCTTCAGAATGTCTGAGTTCAAGTCCCTCTCGAACGGTAGTTTTTATGTTTTGTGTCCCTCTGAACTTCCGCTGAGAGGCAAAGCTCCCGACGGGCTCCTTAAAATTATCGCGTTAAGATTTACGACGTCTTCGCTCGCTGTTCTTGAGTTGATATTGACACTGAATTAAGTGTGCTCCATACCCGCATTCCAAAATCATCGTAAACGGTAGGTATGCGCTACACGCGACTCAGGGAAACGGTTTGAAGACGTACGCAAAAACCATGTCATGATAATCATTCCATGACCTGTTAATCGTGCTTGTCCTCTTTTGCCAATTTTGTTATGTGTCACGAAAGTTAAGGAGACGAAAACGAGTGCATCCAGACGTAAGGGGCTAGATATATAGATGGGTGGAAATGGTCAAAGGGCCTTTATACCGCAAAGATATGCTTCACATTTAATACAAGCAAATGTTTTTCGGGATCTCGTTCTGTTCCAGACACTCCATGACGTCATTGTCGTAATACAACGACGCTTTTTCAACTACGGCATATAAAGCAAATAAGTTACCATGCTCTTGAGCGTTGACTTACGATCTAAAATAACCATGTGATGAAGGCTGTTCTAATCAATAATCGAAAAAAAAGGTCTCAGTATAGGCAGCGAAGCACAGCAATTTGTAGAGCTGCGTAACATCTACCAAGCTTTTCTGTCTTTGTGGATCAGTTCGTCAGATAGGCTTATCTCAGCGATGAATTTTGTGGAGAAACTGCAGCATATGCGAACGCTTCCACCAGATTGCATGCGCGTATTCGCGCATCTGTGTGACTGCCTTTTTTACCTCAGATATAACCTGTAACAAAATTCTCGATGCAGTATCTTACGTTTCCTATAAAATGAATTCGTCAAGTCGAACGAAAGCAAGGGTGCTAAATCACAGCTATGTAACAGCCGTAGGAAAGGCCGCTTGATGCGGTGATTCGTTCACCAAAGGAGTTGTCGCCATTCCTTTGCCGAGTTTCTTGGAAACTATTACCGATAAAGGCTGCGAAGCCTATCAGTTGGCAAAGGGAAGAGAAAACGAAACACTAATACACACTTCATGCGGTAGAGCTGTGCCATATATTTCCACTCTTTTAAATGCGGCATTTACAACCACTCCAGTAGTATTTAACGGAGTTTTCAATCAAGCAATCTATCGAAGGCCAACGAGTTCAGCTGTGCAAAGCAGTCTACTAGGTTACGGGCAATAGGTATGAGAGCCGTCGCATGCAAATGGGCACATAGTTTCCTGTAACGCTGTACGTGATGTTCTTTCGTGGTGTGCACGAAAATAAACTTCTCCCGAACCAGAGGTTTACCACTAAGGTGGCTTCCGGCTTGACACATGCGTATGAAAAACTGCGCTGAGTGTTCTTATAGGTCTTGTTTTACAGTGATTATACCTGTGCACACGAATTAATATTACATTTAGTGGCAGTAGACGGCAAAACCATGGTTGAAAATTGCCAAGAGCGCCTAATCAGGAAACGGAAAAATCATTTTCATAAGGCTATGATTATGCCTATTTTAGTCAATGTGCAAGTCATGTCACTCTGCCTCTTTCAGATTTCATTCATTTATTTGCAGTTATATTTGTCCCATAGAAGCTTATTGAACGCAAATATAAATATTTGGTATTAAGCGATGCATGTCGCTTTCTCTGTTTTATTTGCCTAGGTTATTTTGTATAATACCTGCTTCTAGATTAGCTGTACGAAGCTAGCCAATGTCCAGCTCCCCCCAAAGAACGTGGCCGAGCATAACTTGTGAAATGTGGGCAAGGTTGTCTTGGGGGGCATTCGGCACACTAAGAAGAATCACGTTGACAGCACTAGCAACGACTTTTCTAAATTCTCCGCATTTCGCTTCAGTTTCATTGTGAAAGTGGGACGCAAAAACAAATAGATTTATTTTATTTATTTCTGTAAAGTGCATTTTAATGCTAAGTGATCGCCAATATTTGTTGTATAAGGTGTGTTACCACCCATTGAAGCGTAACTTGGACCTGTTCCCAACTTCTTGAAGCAATGCCGCTTTTTTTCTCTAGTCTGAAAATCTCATGATAGAAATTCAATACTGTAAACGTAACTGCGAGGTTTAAAACGCGCCATTTCTCGAAGTGGATAAAGAAAGAGGTATTATATTGTGCGGTGTCATCTCAGCAAGCACTGAGATCGGGATGGTTGCTGCTGATGTATAGCTTCTGAGAGCGCAATAAAAAAAAATCATGGAAATGCTCAGGACAAGCGCTTGTCCTGTGTTCTACGAGGCTCTTGTCCTGTGTTCTGCTACCATGGTTCATGTTTTATTTTTTTGTGCCCCTTTCAGGAACCAAGTGTATCGTCTAGCACGATAATGTGTGGCAGTCCAATAGTTTTTTTTACACTGTATGAAATGCTTCAAAATACAGGCGGCGTCAATTTACCACAATCTGAAATTATCATTTTTTTGTTAAATTCGCAGAAAGTAGATGATAAAGGCAACCGCATAGGGGGGGCCCGGAATCTGCAGGAATGGAGACTGCATAACGTATGACTTATTGGGTAAGTGTTTGCACGAAACAGAGAGTTTGAGCAGAATGCATGCGAATGCGCATTTTTTGAAATGATAAGCGTATGTACATGTGGAACGCACACGAAATACATAAAGCTAGATAATGCGTATACATTGCAATCGACTACGGGACTGGACATTTGAGTACGTTCGAACGATCATATTTGAATGTAATGCACTTTCCACTGTGGCTGCTGTGAGCTCAAGTTAGGCAACACAATATATTTTTCCACAGAGCGACATAGCACATTGTTCCCAACGGCCTCGCGAATACCTGTGTATTTACAACCTGCAAACAGCGAAAATGGGGGCGAACAAATTGCCGTCATGACCTTTTTAGTTGTCATTGTGCTACCTCCATATATATATATATATATATAAGGGCAGCGCATGCGGCAAATACGAAAGTTAGATCATAAAAGGTATCCCTACCCCCCTCTTTCGTGGTTGATGATAACATATGAAACGAGTCAAAAACAGCACTTCACCACACGTATTCCCCCTAACAGGGCAGGCACTGCATTGCTTCTGTGCTTATATACTGGGTTCCACGTGTAATGTCCGTGGTTCATATGGTCAGGACACAACGGTGCTAAAGAAAGCAATGAACTTATTGTAATTGAACCATAGCATGTTTACTTATGCTTTACATGAACTCAGCCAAATCATACTTGTAAAAATGTATGTTTACTTAGTATGATTACCGTCAAATTGCTCATTTGAAAACTCATTGTTATTGCCAGCATGAAGAAAAGTGCCTTTTAATTTCTTCGTACTACTGCTCGACCAAAAACAATGTATTTGAATAGCTAAAATCTGGATAGTAACTATCATTTCATGCCTTAACTACTCGATAGTGCTGATTCAACACAGGACAATGCAAGAAAAAAAGAAACACAGATGCACATGACAAGCGCAACTCGCAACAGGTACCAAGCTTTATTTAGCGCTGGCATCTCAGAACGCTCACGCCCTCGCGTCTGTGAACCAGCTAAATATGAGTCAAGTGGTTAAACTCTGCAAGAATAATAAAGCTTGATTTGTCACAAGGAGTAAGGAGTGTGGTTTTTGTGGTGTTGCCTTCAGCGACATTTGGTCATAAAGCTAAGAAAGCTCTGACGAAGAACTTCCTTCCTACTAAAGCAACTCTCTCCATGGTAAAAACAATAGCTGTTTCAGTGAAGGTAGAAATAGCTGCAGCATTTACGATTGTTTAGGTCTACTGTGGGCATCTAGCTTTTGTCGCGATCCATCTTTTTTTGTCAGCGTGAAAACCCACAAGTTGTTATCCGTTAGTGTGAATACCCGCTATCCGTTTTTTTTTTTGTCTTTGTGAAAAGCCGCAAGTTAGTATCCGTTTGTGTGAATACCCGCTATCCGTTTCTTTTTGTCAGTGTGAAAATCTGCAAGTTGGTATCCATTAGTGTGAAAACCTGCTATCCTTTTTTTTTTGTCAGTGTAAAAACTCGCAAGTTGTACACGCCTTTTAGAATTATTGCGGCTGAGCAGAGGGCTTGGTAGCAGCAGCTATGTCAGTTTTCTCGAAACACTAAAATGTTCGTGTTATTCATGATCGCTGCCATGTTAGAAATTCAAACGAATTCACTATGTTTTTGGCGTCTCTTGATTCTTGTAAGTCTGCCTTTTCGATATATGTAAGGGACTTGTTCTCACTCTGTTTCACACGCTGGCCATTCATCTGCTGTGCGCGCTTGTGTGGAAAAGAACAGTGATGTTGCTTTCCAGAATTCTGCAATGACCGCTATTGATAAATATATGTGTTTACTAAAATTTTACTTATGTTTCTTTTTACAGCGAGATTTTCAATTAGTGAAAGCGAACTTGCATCGGCTTGTGTGTTGCCCCGGTACTTTTGACTATCTGTTTAGCTTCTACGGACCGCGACATGAATAACCATTTGGACAACGAAAAGGTGTAACGAGTTTTTAGATATGTGGACGGCTTTTTCATAATAATAAACGCGAACCTCAACTAGCCGAATACCAGCGCAGTTGAGGTTGTTTAGAACTTTTTAGACGACATGGAAAATGCTTACCTTTCATCCATGAAATTCCTAAAAATGATGCCTTGCAATTCTTAGATATTAATCTGTAATGTATTGGACAGTTCATTTCCTGGAAGTATTCTCCGCTTACTCAAGGAGAGCTTTTAACTTTTCATTCGGTTTATAGTAGGGCAGTAAAACAAGACATTGCATCGCAATGCCTTGAACTGGTGTTGGAAAAGTGCTGTCTTCACACGGCTCAGGATAATTTTAATGGCCAGACATAGCGCCTACAGGCGGCTGCGTGCCCCTGCTAGAAATTTCCTGCTGTGTCCGATACCCTCCTACAGAATCGTAAGGGGAAAAAGAAGAATCATGAACCTGTTCTTGCACCTAAAAGGCTAGAAGTGGTGTCCTATGTCCACAGAGCGTCGCACAATTTAAAATGTGTACAACGTTTCTATTCGTTTTTAGATGTGAAGTATCTTAGAGCGGAGTTCAATCCGGTGTTGGTGGTGGTGGTGTGTGGCCTAACCACCCCTTACTGCACATGCACAGACCCTCTCCACACACCTCCGCTCGTACGCTCCCCCCTTCTCTCCCCCTCTAGGCATCCCTCCCCCGCGGCGTCCACACAACCAATGCGCATGCGCGTCACCTCCCCCTTCTCTCTCCTTCCTATGCCTTCCCTCCTCTCTTTCCTCTAGGCATCCCTCCCGCGGCGTTTACACCCCCACTGCGCATGCGCGTCCCCTCCCCCTCTCTCTCCTCTCCAAGGCTCCCCCCCCCCTCTCGCCTCGCAACGCCGACGCAGGCAGCGTCTGCTAGTGAGTTTCTTGATTGAGAAAACCCACTGCTCGCGCTGCACAACCGTTCACTGGCGACCCCGTATAAATAGGCACTGGATCTTGACCTGCAAGGTAGTGCCGGTGGGAGATTTCTCCTGTGCGTTGTTGAACAATAGAAATTAGCCGCGTGCGCGCTAACTAAAAAGCGGACTGCGGGTCTCTGTGTCCAATCGGAGTCTTCTGTCTCTCATTGCTCATTTGCAGCGATTGGCATGTTCCAGTAGGAAACACCGGTCCATCACTGCGTGCTTTGCGCCTCCCCAGGTTTCTTTCCTGCGCAACGCCGCGATGAGCGCCAGCGTCAACGCCGCCGCCAGTGTAAGCGTTAGGCGCACGCTGCTTCGCATCTACGCATGGTTCCTTTTTTTCATTGACGCATAAACTGGCTGGGCAATGCCCGCGTCTGAATCGGCTTGCAGAAAACAAGCACGTCTGGCCTTACGTTACGTGTGCAGTAAGCGTCGTGTATGAATTGCCACTCTCTTGTAGACAGGTTTATATCGGACTGATACTTCAACGATAGAGCACGGGAGTACGAACAATTTGGTAACAATAATTTGTCTTTGCATTTATCTATACATTGTAGGACCTGGGCATGTGAGCCAGCGCTGACTGGTATTCGAGTCCTGGCCAGATGTAGGAATGCGCTTCCAAGAAAACTCATGGAAGCTTATCACATTAGAAAGAAAAAAATAGCTGCATCAGTGACACGTCTGCTGTGCTGTGCAGCAAGAAAAAATACTTCTTAGAAAGTTGGCTATAATCTCGATTTGTCTTGATATTTCGACCTTAACCATTGGTGTGTGACTATAGTGCGCCATCGCTTGCGCGGTATAATGGCTCTGTGTATATATGTGGGGAACCTTTCCTAATAAAGCTTAGTTGCGAGTAGGGCTTACTCTGTGCATTAGTGCTCATTCTGTGCCTTGTCCTGTGCCCTATCTGCGCTATCCAGTATTGATGACTTTGAACCAATTACCCTTGCAACGAATTTTGTCAAGGCATTTCATGCACCCGTGTGGCAGGAGTGGTAAGACGTAGTTCTTGTTCTCTGCTATCTACCATATCCTATTGTAGATTGCTATAACGTCTTCTCAATGTTCATCCTGTTTGCAACTTCAGAACATAAGCGCTATCTGCGCAATTCTTAACATTTTAACGAATAAGCAAGAAAATACTGGTTCCCATAAAAATGAGGAAGTCACTAATCTTAGACCACTGATAAATTATTTTATGGTTACATAACAGATTAGATCATAAGTTATCTATTATGGCGGGGATAATTTTTTATCTGACATTGAAACACATTATGCGAGCGCGATGAAAAGAAGCACCATCTTTATTCTGAAATAACGCCTGGTTTGTAGTTTTCCTTCGAAGTTTGGTTTTGGGGACGGCGATTTTATAACGAAATACAGTGAGCTCGAATACTTGCGTTGCACGTAGTCTACATTGTATAGTTTCAAATAATTTCAGCTTAATATTTCTGTTTCAAGCAATATTAGGCTAGTTGTCGTCGTAGTCCCATATGAATAGTGCCTGCTTACAGTGAGTGACAGCGTAAAGAAAACCAATCATCTTCCTTACGGACACACATCGGCGACTTGCATTGCTACAGACAAGAAAATAGAAAAAAAAACTTAAAGCTTGGGCGAGTTTTAGGACAGGATTAAATAACTGCTCATCGCCTTAAGACAAGATCATACAAGACGATCGCCTATAACAAACTGAATTAATTACACAAAAGTAGAAATAAGAGATCACCGTTAGTTTAGAACACGTGTGTTCTAAGAGCGGTCACTTTCGTTTGTCAAGTGATACGTGTTCGAAATAATACAAAATATACTGTGCGAGCCCATCCATAGCAACTTTTGTGTCAGAACCCAGCTAGTCTAGAAATCTTAATAGATTTCATCGGAACGCTGTCGGTTTTACGAGGACAATGTGATTCATGATTAAAAACGGCGCAAAGAACACGAGACAGAAACGAACAATACACGAGGACAGGCGCCGGTCAGGCGCCGTTTTTAATCATGAACTCACACCAACCTGCCCAGCTATCAGTGTTTCTAAAAGTGATTCATATATAATAGTTCGTTTCTTTTCTAACACGTCGTATGCCATACCTTCTAGAAGAAATGCTGTGTTGGCTACTAAATCCGTTGCTCTACGCATACTTATGAAATATCAGTGCTGCACAAGTATGCCCCAGAACCAATTATGTCAGTGAAATGAAGAGAAAACACATCTGGACGAGTGTGAATAGCTTGGTTTGACTTAAAAATACTTACAAGCCCTTAAAAAGTACAACCTGCCATTTATTAAAACACATGTTGAATTTTTCCCAGGAATTCTGTGTTGATACATTATAGTGAAAAATGCGACGCTTTGTGGTATATACAAGCACTGTCACTGTCCATTTAGCACATCACATATAGGGAGAACTTAGCTACTGTTACAGCTTAAGTCCTTCATTAGGTATATGTTATTCTTCTAACACAGCGTGATAGCATAGTGACCATTGTGTTGAACTTCTGAATTTCCAGGTATTAAGGCGAAAGCCTTTAATATCTCGTGCTCACGTCCGTCCGTCAGGGACTCCGTGCGTCCGTCCGTCCGAGCCCTGGCATGGTACCAGGTGGCCGCCAGGGTGCGCAAACGGACGCCGGTCGCGTCGGACTCTACAGCGCTCGCGCTTTGGTTGCGTAGCGTCGCTATACCCAGCATTTCCAATCATGCAAGGAGGGGAGACGCGCGCATCGCGTTCCATTCTGACCGACCCCGTCTCAATGGACAGAGGCGTTCGCGGAACACACTTTAGAATTTACGAAGTGTCCGTCAATTGAAGTGCTGGAGCGCGGATGGCGTTTGAACGATGCGCAAAGCGCGAGAAAATACGAACGCATGCGAACGGAGGCAGATTGGTCTCGCGTCACGCTGCGATTCGCGGTAAAAAAATTAAAGAAAGAAAACACGCACATATTCCGTTAGTGTGCCATCCCACTGAGAGTGCAAAAAAGAAAAAAGAGATGGCATAGTTTTGCCGCGCGATGGAGCGCGCCTATGTGAGTTAAACGAGAACCTTAGGGCTAACATCATGGTTCGTCCGTTTCCGCGGAATGTGCACCCTGTGCACAATGTAGGGAGGCGCATGGCGAGAGCTAGGGCTTTGTTGCGCGAGGCAAAGGATCAGGAGGAAGAGTCTGCGTTTGTTGACGCCGCATGGATTAATGGGAAAGATGCTTACTCGGTGGTGGTAGTAGATGGCAAAGGGAGCGTTCGAAATGCCGCTTCCGTTTATACCAAGGATTCGGGGGTCGCAGAACAGGTGGCTATTGCTCTAGCACTCATAGATTCGGGCAGAGTTTCAGTCTTTAGTGACTCTCGCTCTGCGATTAAAGCGTTCTCTAGGGGAGTTGTTGCAGAAACGGCTTACAGACTGCTGCAGGGTAGGGACATCACTTCGCATACAGTTACTTGGTTTCCGGCGCACATGGGGTCAGTGGAGGGAGCCCCGCCTAACCTCAACGAGGTGGCGCACAGGGAGGCACGAGGATTAGTGGGCCGTGCACTGCCTGAGGGGGCTGAATCTCCCGCTCCTGAGTTTAGGGACCCGCTGTTAACTTACAACGAGGTCACCAAGCACTATTACCTAGGACACAGGGCATTCCCCTTGCCACACTCTAAATTAAACAGGCCACAGGTGGTTACACTACGGCTTCTGCAGACGCGGACGTACCCAAACCCGGTCGTCATGAATAAGATTAATCCGGACTGTGGGATTTCGGTCTATTGCAGTAAGTGTGGGGGTCTGCTCGATTTAGACCATATGCTCTGGCGCTGCTCGGCGTTGGCCGGTGATGCTTCACAAAGTGAACAGTGGTGGCAGCGGATGCTGCACAGTGACGTGCTGACGGACCAACTCAGGGCTGTCCAGAGGGCCCGTGTGGCGGCAGAGGGGCTTGGCCTCTCTGTCCCGACGTGGGAGCAGCCAGCATCAATCCCGGACTGATCCTCAGGACCAAAATAAAGTTATTCATACCATAGTCAATCGAATGGCCACAAGCCTTCGCCCAATACACTTTGGAATGTACAAAGTGTCCTTCAATTTTACGAAAGCAAGCAAACTTACGTGCATATAGAGTTATTATACGTAACATCTTTAAGGTGGGAATAATTTCTCAAGACCCAACCGGAGCGTGTCTTGTGCAGTTGGTATTTCATGAAAACCCGCAATAGTTATAGTTTATTCTCACCGCGTGTGACACGAGAACCAACAATAGTTATATTTCATTCTCACTGCGCTGCATGTCATCTTACTGAGTGGAAATTAGAAATAATTTGACCTATTTTCGCAAACTTTTTTTAAGTAATCCTAAATAACTCCCAAGATTGTGCAGTCATATTGTTCAGTACTGCCGGCAAGTTACTGCTGTGTTGGTGATTTCCTTCACTTACCTTGAAAACGGATACACATCACTTATTCCAGATGACGACAAAGAGCTCAAGAAAATATATTCAGAGGAATACAACAAATGCGGAGAAAAGGAACACAGCTCGGTACGTTGGTGAACGATGATTTTTTTTTTTTCAAAAGTGGTGAAACACTTGAAATGTTCAGTTTAGTGCAGTGTCACTGTACACTTTTGTTGCTATAAATGAAAGAAAGAAGTAGAAATTTTAAGCCTCGTTTTTCCTTGTTAGACACAATATTAATGAGAACTAAGAAACAATTCCAAGGAAGGTATAGGGGATCTTATTACAAATGTAATGTATATGTGACGAAAAAAAAGTGAACTAAAAGTGAACTTGCCGTGGGCAGGGACCGAACGTGAGACCTTCGAGTAATGCGTCCGTTGCTCTAACGACTGAGCTACCACGGCGGGAATCCCCCGTCCACTTTATAGGGCATATACGTGCACTTAAACGTGGGAGCGTCAGTCAGCGCCGCCAGTAGCCATCACGGCGAGTGTGGAACACACTTTTTCTGCCTGCTGGGGTCACGTAGCAGGGTGATATTATTAAGAGCTGGCAGCTGACTAATAATCCCTCGCATAAAGCATCAAGTCTGCCAGAACGAGACCCTGGCTATAAATGAAGCAAAGTAGAAATTTTAGGGCTCATTTTTCCTTGTTATAGACACAATAATAATGAGAACTAACAAACAATGCCAAAGAAAGTATAGGGGATGTTATTAGTAGTAAACGTAATGTAAATGTGAAGAAAGAAAAGTAGACGAAAAGATAACTTGACGTGGGCAGGCACCGAACCTGCGACCTTCCAATAACGTGTCCGATGCTCAACCAACTGAGGTACCACGGCGGCCATCCCCCCGTCCGCTTTTTATTGTCTGTTAGTTCTCATTAATATTGTGTTGCTATAAGACATTTATGTATGGCGCATGCAGAACTATGTTTATCTCCCTGTGCCTAGCTCTCTCTATCACAATGGACACCTGTTATGTCAACTTTAAAGGAATGCAGGCCAGTCACGTCGGAAGACGCACTTGGGAGTAAATGTTACATTATTCTGCAGCTA
Source organism: Rhipicephalus appendiculatus (assembly GCA_030522465.1). Classification (NCBI taxonomy): domain Eukaryota; kingdom Metazoa; phylum Arthropoda; class Arachnida; order Ixodida; family Ixodidae; genus Rhipicephalus; species Rhipicephalus appendiculatus. Next base: position 8,813 of record JALIZH010012730.1, on the reverse strand, counting down.
CTGGTTCAATTGCTATGCATGCATACAATTTCAGAAGCTGTTGAAGCTGGCCGTAACACGTCCATTAATTAAAAAGCCGGCAGATCCCACGCACTGTGGGAATCGATGTAATGCGAAGCAGCCAGGAAGGAGCAAATCATGCTTTACATAATTTGCATGTCATGTTTTACATGTTACGACCTGTCATTTGTGTTCGTCATACAGTCACGTCGCGATATACCAATTTTGGTGTATTTCAAGCTAGCGAACTGGACGCAAGCGCACCATGAGCGTGGCATGTAAATGGCATTGTAGATGGCATGCATGCCAAGATTTTTATGTTACCACCTGCCACTTTTGTTCGTTATACAGTCATGTCACTCAATACCAAATTTGCTGTATATCAAGCTAATGAAACGGCCGCGAGCACGCCATGAGCGTTGAATGCAAGTCATGTCGCTCATGAAGTCATGATTTCCACATTACCACTTCTCATTTATGTTCGTCATACAGTCATGTCACTCAATACCAAATTTGGTGTATATCAAGCTAACGAAACGGCCGCGAGCGCGCCATGAGCGTTGAATGCAAGTCATGTCGCTCATGACAAGTCATGATTTGCATGTTACGACTTGTCATTTATGTTCGTCATAGAGTCATGTCACTCAATACCAAATTTGGTGTATATCAAGCTAACGAAACGGCCGCGAGCGCGCCATGAGCGTGGAATGCAAGTCATGTCGCTCATGACATGTCATGATTTCCATATTACCACTTGTCATTTACGTTCGTCATACAGTCATGTCACTCTATACCAAATTTGGTGTATATCAAGCTAACGAAACGGCCGCGAGCGCGCTATGAGCGTGGAATGCAAGTCATGTCGCTCATGAAGTCATAATTTTCATATTACCACTTGTCATTTATATTCGTCGTACAGTCATGTCACTCAATCCCAAATTTGGTGTATGTCAGGCTGACGAAACGGCCGCGAGCGTGCCATGAGCGTGGCATGTAAATCATAATTTTCATGACAAGTTAGTCATGATTTTCATGATATGACCAGCCATTTATGATCTTCATACAGTCATGTTATGTCATACCAAATTTGGTATAAATCCCATTAACGATACGGCCAGGAGAGCACAAAGTCGTAGGCGGCTAGATAGCTAGATAGATAGATACGCTCAAAGTCGCCGAAGTTCGCTAAGAAATGCTTCGCATTTAAAAAAAGATGGTTGTTCCCTCCGTCATAGGAACCGGTATAACACGAAAGTGAAACGTGTCCTTACAGAAGTTGTTGAAGGTTTACTGTACGTTTATATGAGAGAGCTCGCGCAATGTATTTTGGTGTTTGACAGCTATGACACCGTTTAACATGAATGCACCCAGGTTGACGCTTACTGATACATCCCTATTCTCGCGACTAACGTCTATGATCAATTCTTAAACAAACCTTTGTTAACGGTGAGAGCAGAATCAGAGAAAGCGGTGGGAGAGTCATGAGAGCGTCACTGAATAGACGCCGAACTTCGGATAATGTCCCCCCACTCGCGGTATGTTAGAGTATTAAACGCCGCTGCCCTACAAGATGGAAACTCAACACGCGTCGTGTCTTCCCTTTTGACCGGCAGTGATATTTCATAGGGCGAGCGTAAGCGTCGAACGCGGAGTTACAGTCAGGCGAAGTAAGCGAGCGTCGCAGGGGCTACTTTTGGTCTTGGGGGATACTATGAGCGAAGCCGACGCTTGGGCTAAGGTCGACACCTGGAGGTGTGTTAAGGCGTAAGAAGTAATCGTGGATTTCACGGTCATGATGCATTGCTTCACTTTAGCAAGAGCACTGTGAGAGGACAGTAGTAGATGAAAAAGGTGCGTTTGTAAAACCTACGCCACATGTGACCGTGGCGCAGTAAATAAAGAAAAAAAAATGTGACAGTGGCGCAGTGGATAGCGTGCCCGGCATCTCTTCTCGCGGTCCAAGAGGTCATGGGTTCGACTCCCGTTGACAACCTTTTTTTTTTCTTTGCTTTCTGATCGGGCGTATTTTTTCGACTTCAGTTCCGTGATGGAAATACGTCACTGAAGTCTTGGTGGCCTCCGGCATCAAACACTTTCGTGTTATACACCTTGCCATTGCCATAGCAACTGCCGCCGCTGCTCGCCAGCTGTGCTAAAACATTAGCGTTGCCTGCACACTGCAAGTGCAATGCTCTTTTAAAGAGAGTGGAGCTGATGGGAAGCTTCGCACTATTGGTGCCAAGCCTGAAGCAAGTGCGAGGCAGGGTGGCCTTCTTTATTTCTCTTCACTTTTCCCTTTCTTTCACCCTCTCTTTCTTTTTCTCTCCTCTCTGTTTTTTTTTTTCTTTTTTTGTTTCTGTTTATTTCTATTTCGTTCTTTCTGTCTCTCTTTTTTTTTCTTTCTATTTCTTTCTCGTTCTTCATTTTTCTATCGCTCTGTTTATTTCCATTCTTTGTCTCCCTTTCTCTATATTTCTGGCTTGCTTCCGCTTTCTTTCTAGATTTTTTTTCTTTTTCTGCCCAACTTTCTTCCTATTTCTATCTTTCTCATTCTTTATATGCTGTGCTTTAATCTCTCCCCGCTTACTCACCCTCACTTCCCTTTCCTACTCCCTAGCTTTACGATACTATAAAAGGCTATGATATAATCTGTCACCGTGTCTGGATAGCCGAGTGCTGAAGAATGACGCCCTCGGATCGTTGGTACGCGGGTTGGTGTCCCGCCGCCTCGTGAGGAATTTCTTTCGCGAGAATTTTCGCTCTGTCTCTATATTTTCATGTGTTTTTAAAGACTATGGTCTTTCTTGGGATACTCGAAAGAAGAAATTTCGGTCTGTTTGTGCGTCTTTCTTTCTATCTGTCTGTCTGTCACACAATTCAGCCACCCGGCCAAAGATTAACCACTTGCGGAACGCCCAGTCATCTTTAACTGGGGTCTGCGTTCATACTTGTGAACATTGTCAATCAGAAAGCAAATATTACCCATATCTGAGGCTCAACATCAATACGTATGTATTAGGTGATGTGTTCATTTATTGGAACGTGTTTCTTAGGCTGCGCTGATAATGTGAGGCTATGTACGAACTGCGGCGATATGGCGCTGCCGCTGGCAGTGGTCCTGGGTTCGGCCCAAGCTCATGTTTCCCTCCATATCTCGCGCAGCGCCTTCTCTATTTTATCAATGCCAGCCAGCTGCGGCCGATTCAACATGGAGTAGGCAAGGCAAAACATAGTAGTACGGCCGGCAGAAGACTATCGTCTTTCGACGTCATTTGCAGCGGAGCACGCAGATACACGGCCAATTTTTTTTCTCTCTCTCATCCCCTTGCTATACGCCTTACAAAGTGGCACACGTGTTCTGGGAGCGAGGCAGAAATTGAAGAAGAGGCACAGAAGGACACGATTATATGGTGAGCACGATTCTCCGGTCGTGACACTAATAACCTCACTTGCTTGCAGAGTACGTCATAAAACGCTTTCCACCCGTCTCGTGTGGCACATACTCCTATAACGTGGCCCACGGTATAGGCGCATACGCCACAGGTGATCAACGGTTTTCGCCAACACAGGGACCTCGACAATTGACTTCGGAAATAATAGCGCGACAATAGCACACGCGTTGCAGAAAATTTGGGGCTAACGATGACAGCGTCGTAGATGATTGAAATATCCCAGTGGAAGCACAGGATGACAATTCCGGCTTGAGCAGGAATCTAGCCGAGACGATCTGCGTAACAGTAAAGTATTCTACTACATAGCCACGTCAGTCCTCTAAGTGCTTAAGAAATGGATCCTGCAAAGCACCTTATAGAGACAACGCCAATTCTTAATGGTGTGTTGTCATCCGCTTTTACAGTGGAGCTGATATCCTTTCGTTTACACAGTTATGCGTTTGCAAAGCCGCCATCATAATGAACGGCCTGTATCTTTCTAGGACGTACAATGCAATAATTCAGCCGGCGCGCGCTCTCTTCGCCGTCTCCTTCATATCCTGCTTCGCTCCTCAAAGATGTGCGCCCATCGAGTGTTCTTCCGCTGGAAGGATTTTTCCGCCATGAGATTCCGAAAAAATCAGTGCATCTATCTATCTATCTATCTATCTATCTATCTATCTATCTATCTATCTATCTATCTATCTATCTATCTATCTATCTATCTATCTATCTATCTATCTATCTATCTATCTATCTATCTATCTATCCATCCATCCATCCATCCATCCATCCATCCATCCATCCATCCATCCATCCATCCATCCATCCATCCATCTATCTATCTATCTATCTATCTATCTATCTATCTATCTATCTATCTATCTATCTATCTATCTATCTATCTATCTATATCTATCTATCTATCTATCTATCTATCTATCTATCTATCTATCTATCTATCTATCGATGTTTTCACTGGTGTCTGAGTGCTTTCGCAGACGCCCTTCACTTGGTATAACTGAAATTGGCGTTACCGGATATGTGTATCATAACATCAACAGCATGACATGCCCCAATCACAAGTGGTGCATACCCGCACACCACGCCGCATGGAATGCGGGCATGCCTCACAGGTAGCTCCCTGTCCATATCAGCCCGGGTACAGCAAAACAGACATTGGAAACATTCAAGGTATTGGCGTTATTAATGTAGCAGACGAACGATGAAAAACATGGTTCGTCTCCCCGTGGTCAGGGACAACGTGGTAAACATCGCAAATAATTATGCTATATCAACATATTATATTTTCTAGCATTACAGGTGGTCGTGGTGCTTGTCTAACGTTATTTGTGGTTGCAGTGTTAGCTGTGCAATTTATAGTAGATTAATCCTAGGATCGCACAGTTATCAATTCATTTATTGCGCAAATTCTTGTATGTACTCCAAGGACTCAAAACGTGTAGTCTAGCGTTGCTCGTCGCCACAGCAATGCGACAAAGAAGGCTGCTTAAAATTAATTTCGATAAAATTGACAGCTATGCTGCAACATGAGTTATGTTTTTTTTACGTTGAGCTACTCTTTACACACAAGTGTAGTCAATCTACCAGTTAAACATACAATATGCACACTACTGTATGGACATCAAGACATCAGTCCACGCCGTTGGACATGGCTAACAGTCACAAAGTGGACCAAAAGCAGCTTTGCACAACATCAATAAACAAAATGCGTGGGATGTCCCAGAATTTCATTGTTCTCATAGGCTGAAGGTAACTGCTAACGTGAGCAAAACTAAAACAACTGCGTCTTTCTGCAGAGGAATGTACTATTTGATTGTAACTGGTACTGCAAAAAAGATGGAGGATGGTATTATGGACACTACTACAGCAATAGCACATGTCAGGTGAGATATGTATCCTGTAAATATAATAATAACGATTGCTCTCCAGCTAATTTTAAGGGTAAGCAAAAGCAGAATGAGTAGCAGAATCCCTTACAGCGTGAAAGAAGACCTACAAGAAGAAAAAATTACACCATCTCCCGCTAAAGGGAACCATGTGTAGATGTGAAGCAGCGGGCGCTAACGCTTACACTGGCAGTGGCGTTGACGCTGGCCCTATCGCAGCGTTGCGCAGGAGAGAAAACTGAGGAGGCGCAAAGCACGCAGTGATGGAGCGGTGTTTCCTACTGGAACATGCCAATCGCTGCTAATGGGCAATGAGAGACAGAAGACTCCGACTGGACACAGAGACCCGCACTCCGCTTTTAGTTAACGCGCACGCTACGAATTTTTATTGTTCAACAACGCCCAGGAGAAATCTTCCACCGGCACCACCTTGGAGGTCAAGATCCATTGCCATATATACGGGATGGCCAGTGAACGGTTGTGCAGCGCGAGCAGTCGGTTTATTCAACCAAGAAACTCGCTAGCAGACGCTGCCTGCGTCGGCGTCGCGAGGCGAGAGAGGGGGAAGCGGAGGAGAGGAGAGAGAGGGGGGTGACACGCATGCGCAGTGGGAGTGTGAACGCCGTGGGCAGGGATGCGTAGAGGAGAGAGGGAGGAGCGTAGGAGAGGAGAGAGAGGGGGGGACGCGCATGCGCAGGGGGAGTTAGACGCCGCGGGCAGGGATGGAGAGAGGGGGGGGACTGTAAGAGGGGAGAGAGGAAGGGAGGCGCATGCGCAGTGAGGGTGTGGTTGCCGTGGGGAGGGATGCCTAGAGGAGAGAGAGAGGGGGAGAGGGGTTTTTTTATTTTTATTTTTTCTTTAACTGTTTGCGCATGCGCACTAAGGGTGGGCACGCGGCACACCACCACCACCACCACCACCACCGGATTAAGCTTCGCCATAAGATGCTTCACATCTAAAAAAAAACTTTTATTGACCCTAGAATCATTTATAAGGCGAGCTATATGCCAGACCATGCCTGTCAGCCACATCGTCGACTGTGTTCATGGCCCGAGGGAAACCGCCGGGTTGTCAGGCGACAACATTATTTCCCATGCAACAGGTAAGGGAGTGACTAAGTGATTAGGCGCGGTTGGTTCTCCCCAACGGTTCCAGAGAGTATGTGAGAGGGTGGCTATTTCCCCCGCATAACAAAAACTACGGGAACTGATGAACCTAGGTTCGATACGGGTGTGTAAACATTCGGCGAGGGGAATGAATGCGCCTGGAGTCGACGCCAGGTGAACTCCTACCACTCGGTGAGCATGAGGTCGGGTGTTGATGGCGAATAACGTATAGTTTATATTAAAGCAGTGTGGTTTTAATACGGGCAAAATTATAGCAAGAATTAAAAGAAATGTAAATGAAGTGCGACAAGAGCAGGCACGTGGCATGGGAGTTTTTGCTCTTCGGGCTGGAAAAAAATGCTCTGTTGGGACGCACTGTTCTGCACTGTTGAGGCCTATTGCCCTTAATTGATCTTAAAACCTGGTTTATCAGAAATACATTTTTTTTTTAAATTTACATGTATGACACCGAAGAGATCACTAAAAACTAATATTATGTGGGGTTTAACGACCATATACCAAGATATGATTATTAGGGACGCCGTAGTGGAGCGCCTCCGAAAATTTCGACCACCTGGTCTTCTTTGAAGTGCACTGACATTGCGCAGAATGCAGGCCTCCAGCATTTTGCCTCCACAGAAATGCAACAGCCATCCTCGGGATAGAAGCCGCGACCTTCGAGTCAGTAGCCGAGCACGGTAACCACTACAAAATTGCGGCGGACAGATGACTAAAAAATCAGGCAACAAGTAAAGTTATCACAAAAAGTCCTTTAGTTTGAAGTTCTAGTACTGTTATCTACTCACAAATTATGTGGTACAGCTGTATTTCTATTGAGCAAACATACACTTTTCGCATGTGCTAACTAAACGGTATATTGCTTACTTTTTGGCAAATGGAATTTTACTACATGCCTCAGATCAAAAGAAGCAGAATATATACCTGCTTATGTTTGTATTATTCATTCATGATATAATCTGAACTAAGAAATAAGAGCATAAGCGCAATAACCTAGTTTTAAATATCTTGTTCTCTGTTTTTTCTTACGGCCACCTCATCGTGAGCATGAGGAATGACGTAGAGAAGCACTGAAGAGTAATTGAATTTTTACCGTTCATAGAATAGCTAGTCTGTGAAAAGGTGTACTTTCATTATAGTGGTTTGTTGGGGATGCGTGCTGTCACCAGATCAACTGAACTCCTCGTGAATGTCGTTTTGAACAGCACAATGCGATAATCACTGAACTCCCGCAGGAGGTAATAATGGTGACACGATTTGAATGAATGTATGTTCTCGGGAGCCTCTACTACCGATCAGCAGCACTTTCTGACCTGCTCACTGCTCAAAAAGTGTTGCAGGGTCGTTCCAAGTACACAAGTAGGCCGCTTATTAATGCGGAAGCGTTTACAAGTGGGTGCCGCGAAACATCCGAGGTTCCCGATGGTGTTGGCCGTGAGCGAAAAATTTCTATAGATGCAAAGAATTGAAGCAGCTATGACAATTCTGATATCGATGTGACGTTTCTCGAGTCATGTCCTGCAAACGAAGTAGGCTAAGGGGGCGGGAGAGAACATTGGGAAAAATTACTTGGGATAATCACATTGGGATGGAAGTCAAACCTTTGAGTCAGTGCGCACGCGCGACAAGCACGCTTCCCTTACTGCCACTACGTCTCCTTAACATGCACTGGAACAAAAGGGATCGGCTGAGCTACCAAGATGTCAAGCGCTTTCTAACTTTGCCCTGGTATTGCCGCGGCTCCAAGCGGCCATGTAAAGCAAAGGCAGCTGCGTGTGCGCTTTTACGGCGTATATATTGTCAGTGTCGGCATCACCGGCAATAACGCTGTCACGCCCCTCTACTTAATCCGATGCTTTAGCGTCCTCCAATTTCTTCTTGAGTTTGATGTATGGTGCTGCTTTGTTTCTTTCTCTAAATATAAATAGGTGCTATGCAGAAATACGCTTGTCAGATTCTCCAGTAGAGGAAGCGACGTAATGGTTATCAGTGAGATTGCTGCGCTGCGCAGTGAAATATGGGAATCGCGGTGTTCTTATGACCAAGCACTAGACACAATCGTTCAGTACGTGATATACCGGGATTTCTTTATTCCCACAAGATCATGGCAAATGCTATATATGTACGTCAGTAGGTGCACGTCGTCATAATTGCTGTAAATTCGTTGAGAGATTAGCGATCTTTTCTTTCCGGAGAGGATTGCTGGTGCAATCATTTTCTGTTTACTGTCCCCTTTAGAAATAGATTTACCATATACAACGAAGTTATAGGCTACTGCGTGCACATCCACTGCAAACATTAGATCACTTTAATATTGCAAAAGACCGGCACTCGAATGTAAGGAATGA
>JALIZH010012729.1:0-23786 GCA_030522465.1 Rhipicephalus appendiculatus | reverse complement strand
AGATGAAAAGAAGAAAAAGACAAAAAAAAAAAACCAACAGACAAAGCACAATAAACCGTGTTTCGCTCAATAGAGTGTCAGCAATTTCGTGTTCCTGTAGAAATGGTGAAGTTTTAGTTTGTTCAGCGTGACCTACAGCGAGCGGTGTGGCATCACTTCGATTTGAAGCCGGACATAAAAATTACAATACTATGAACCTGTACATGCTCAGACTCCAATAATGACGTTGGCATTCCTCTATTTCGAGAATTGACTGTTTGTAGCACATAGGCACGCGCGCACGGAGGCCGGGGGCTGGGGCGTAGGCAGAAATTTTTTTCGGGGGGGGGGGGGGGGGGGGCGGTGCCTCCTTGATCTGAGGTGGGGGGTCGGGCGGGATGGCGGCCAATTTGTTTCCTTGATTTGTGCGTTCATCGCAAAGCTTGTTAACATGTCTGTGCGTGCAACATTTGTACATATCTTCAACGTCATTTCATATCTTTTCGCTCAATAAACACAACCCAGTCACCTTACCTCCGGATGCTTCGCATAACATCGATTCCCACGGTACTTGGGATCTGCCTAATTTTTTTCTTTTGATGTGGACGAAATGACTGATAATTCACGGGTGCTTGACAGCCTTGTTTAGACTTCTTGACGCCCGTGTTTCTGAGCAACAACCCGAAAATTTTTAAAATTCGTGTCAATACTCCTTTTGACACGAAAATAAAATTCGCGTTAGTGCCTATGCGCTATCATGATTTGCAGGCTGACCTGTGTATACACTACACAGGCTCGGCGCATTTCAAGCTTGGCGGTTGTCCCATCTGCATGTCCTCTCGCCGAATACCACCCGCTGATCGGGGTGCCATCCGCGATCTTCTCTTACCGTCTCCCACCCATCTTTCCTATCTATCTCTTTTAATCCCTCCTTATTTCTTCCCTTGTGCACTACTGCTGAGGTGTCCTCCTCTGAGAGAGACAGTTGTGGGGTGCACTTTTATCTTCATATTTCCTCTATAATCACTCCCCCCTCCACTGTGCGCACTACTCCATCGCTGTAATGCTTATTTCATTTGTATTTCCTGTAAAAAGCTGCGACAAAATGCGAAAAGGGCTTATACTTTTAGTACGATGCTCACATGGCAAGCTTATTAGGTACTCTCTGCATTTCAGTGTGATATTACCAATTTTGCGTTATTACAATAGTTCGGAATCACACACTGCGCGTGCGTGCTCCAGCGTCAGATGAACGAGGCCTTGGTGAAAAGAGTAATTTACGGTTGAGGCTCATGGTGAAGTATGCGGTTGTTTTAAAGCTTATCGTTTGTCATATGAGTGGATTAATTATTACAAGAAAGCATACCGTAACTTGTCAAATATTATTCCGAAGTAAGTGGAACGAACTTGAAGGCAACAGGCCCAATGTTTAATGAGTTAACGTCTGTGAAGTGTAACCATCATCTGTGTGAGCCATGTTTTCTTCGTTCTCTCTGCTTCAGTCTCTGTATACCTGGAAACGTCTGGCTGAAACATGCAAATCATGAATCCACTCGTTACAGAGGAAACGTTATTATTTATACTAACCGCATCCCGCATAGAGAAATGCACGATGCTGTGCACCGCGCAAGTTGTAATCTGGGGTTGTTATTCAGCGAAGTTTTTGTTGCTTATGATTAACGGTAGTACCATTGAGTGCGTTCAGGCAGAGGTAGTTATGCACCGTACCGGAAGCACGGAACGGGTCCTCGTTATTTCCGTTTTGCGTACGTCCCTGCCGGTACAAAACGTACACGTCAGGCTTCCTAATTATAATTACACTGCGCGAAATCATGTAACAAAGAATAAAGTTTAGAGTGCCTGTGCACGAGATCATTGGTTCGTTTAAATTATGTGTATGAAAGAGGTCTACAAGTATGATGCGAATTTCCTTTAGATATGAACTGCAATAAGGTACGCATTTGGGCTGGTTGGTTCACGATTTCCAGTAGAAATCAGCGCCGTGGTTTGTGTCCTTTCTTCGTCCCGTTCTGTAGCGCTGTTTTCTACTGGAAATTCTTTTAGATCTTTTAGTATACTATTACAGGTCGAAGATAGTCCACCACAAGTTAAACCAATGAACAGGAAAAGAGATAGAAGTGGTAAAAAGAAACCATTGCTATCTCTAAATACACAAACAAGTTAACATATATAATATAGGTTTGAACATATAATATAGGTTTGAACGAAATAACGAATAGTTCACGTAAAGTTAAAGTTCACTCCTATTTTGCTAGAACACACCAAGTCTCTAACAGAGCTGTAACTTAGACGAGTAAAGTTGCAAGGCGGGCTTGTTGGTACGGCATACTTGAATAAAACTGGTAGCGCAAAGAAACGGGACAAAAGAAGTAACACGGAGACACACACACACACGTAGCGCTGTGTGTGTGTCTCCGTGTTACTTCTTTTGTCCCATTTCTTTGCGCTACCAGTTTTATTCCGTAACTTAGAGTTCATTTGTATTTCAAAGAAACACAGTGCATGCTTGTGTGAGTGTTTGCTAGCAACATGTTCGGTCATGGCACAGGTTTTCGTCGTGCTCTTCAATGGGCCCCAGAATAGAGCAGGGACGTGACTGCTTCGTTGGTCCTTTCTGCAGCGGTTTCGTATGTTTCGTTCTGACGCGCTTCAGCGGCGTACACTGAGAGCGGCTAGTCACAGTGCAAGTTCAAATATGGCGCCCGTGTGCTTCGGAAAGCCTATTGGTGAAGTAAAGCGAAATGGCTTACACATTTGGTCGCACGTTCGATGTCGGAAACATAACGTCGAAACCACTCCCACTTTGTTTATTTTGCCCCATTGGTATATAACAAGACCAGTTATTGTGGTCGTACTAACCATGCGGCAAACGTACCCAGCCTATTTAAGAAAAAAATGTTATACTTAATGTTGCCTTGAATCACATTTCGTGCTTGGTCAGAAAAGACATTCTGCGGAAAGCAGACACTACTATGAAGAGCTCAGCCAAATCTTGTAGTCGTATGCGGCAAAGGGAGGGTAGAAGCGGAGCGCGAGGCTGCCATTTCCTGAGGCGCCCTCTTTGCTTGCAGAGGCCTGTGCTCACTCTCTTGGGGCCTGCCGGCGCCTGCTGCTTGACGTCGAATAACAGATAGCATGCTATTGGCCAATAGCTGACATAACTCAAGAGCGGCGTTTGGATCGGATAAGCTGCTTGTCACGTGGCACCGCACTCCGTACTTTTCTCACATTACACAGAGCGCCACACCTGCGCACCGGAATCACAATGGCTGAGAGCGATCGCGTTCCATTACGCGCTCTGGCGTAACTTCTTTCCCCTGCGTCATCCTCCCCTGTGCAGCTTCCAGCGTTTCGTAGGAAAAAGAGAAGACAGAAAGTTCATAAAGGTGATTAGAGAAAGTTTTGCGGCATTCAATCCGTGAGGAAATAAAATCCGATACTGAGGCCATTCGATAATTTCTTGGAAAAGTAGTTGAGGACCCCATTAAAGTACATTGCATATTATGCATATTATATTGAATAGTTGCATATTAAGAAATGCCCCACATGAACTATTTCTTTCTAGTGTTTCTGATCAGCTCTTTTTATCTTGCAAATCGTTTTGCCTTAATCAGTGTTCACGGAGAAGCATCAACCGCAAACATGGAAAAACCCACCTTTCTGTTTTACAGGGCAAACACTACAGTTAATTAACAGGCGTTCACAAATGGGGAACTGCAGGCAGACAACTTATGATCACAGGTTGTTATAGTGGGGCGTTTGTCGCTGATGAATAATAATCGTGCTGCTTTGTGCGCTTGTGCAGAGACGGCACTGTATAGTGAGCCTCGAGAGGAACTAGGAAGCCTGACACCATTTCCTGTTGATATTTTTTTTGTGTGTGTTGCTAGGACGTACGAGGGAAAAAAATGAAATCATTTCCGCTTTGCTTCCGCCGAACATGCGCTGCTTCGGCAAGATGTACAGGGCTGGTCAAAAGTCCCCAGGCCACTATCCCATGTATTCCTATGGCAGCGTGGCGGCCTTTGCAAATATAATCAGGCAAATGAAAACTTGCAGGCAATAAAGATAGTTAGAGCCCGTATTCCAAAACACTTCTTCGGGTAGGGTTGTTCATTAGGAAAATCAGTCAATCTCAAGGCCTTGCGCATGAGCGAATCCTGCCTTCTGATACATTAGCAAATGAGGTCGGCCAGTACACTGTCCATCAGGTTTCGCGCAAAATGCGAGCGGGCAAAATGGAAGCGAGCAAAGCAAGACAAGCGGGTAAAATTCAAAAAAAAAAGAAAATGCCCCCCACCTCCCCGAAGGGAATCGTGAGGAAATGCGAATGCATTTCGCGCGCGCTTCACTCCATTTATATATGGTGGTTGTGGTTCGAAGAAGGAAAAAGCGCCAAATTTCTGCAGCCTGGTCGGGAGCACGGCGCAGCGCCTGTTTTTTCTTGCTTTTTTTTGTTTTTTTTATTTTTTTTATTTTTTTTATTTTTTCTTAATTTTCTTTTTGTTCTTTTTCTTCTTTTTTTCTTTTTTTTTATTTTTTAAAATTTTTTTTCATATATAGCTCCGCCGAGCTCCCGCGATGCGAGCGCCCTCACGCACCAGAGCGCGCTCCTCCTCTCCACTCACTATAACACCTGCCGAGGCTACCGTGGACAACGCCAACGCCGGATTCCTGACATAGCCCGACTAAGAAATGCATTCGCATTTAAAACTGGGGATGCGTAAAGCAAGCAGCGATGGAGCGGTGTTTCCTACTGGAACATACCAATCGCTGCTAATGTGCAATGAGAGACAGAAGACTCCGACTGGACACAGAGACTCGCAGTCCGCTTTTAGTTAAGGCGCACGCTGCGAATTTTTATTGTTCAACAACGCACAGGAGAAATCTCCCACCGGCACCACCTTGGAGGTCAAGATCCATTGCCATATATACGGGGTGGCCAGTGAACGGTTGTGCAGCGCGAGCAGTCGGTTAGCAGACGTTGCTCGCTAGCAGACGCTAGTCTGCTAGCGAGCAGCAGACGCTAGCAGTCACAGGCAGCGTCTGCTAGCAAACTCGCTAGCAGACGCTGCCTGTGTCGGCGTCGCGAGTCGAGAGGGGGGAGCGTAGGAGAGGAGAGAGAGAGGGGGGCGCGCATGCGCAGTGGGAGTGTGGACGCTGCGGGCAGAGATGCCTAGAGAAGAGAGGGGGGGAGCGTAGCAGGGGAGAGAGGAGGGGAGGCGCATGCGCAGTGAGGGTGTGGTTGCCGCGGGGGAGGGATGCCTAGAGGAGAGAGAGGGAGAGAGGATGTTTTTTTATTTTTTTTGAAAGGGTTTGCGCATGCGCAGTAAGGGTGGTCACGCCGCACACCACCACCACCGGATTAAGCTTCGCCATAAGATGCTTCACATCTAACACCTGCCGGCGCGCACACCTCCTCAACCTATCCTCCTCCTCCTCCTCCGCGCACAACGCCGCACAACGCCAACGCCGCACAACGCCAACGCCGGATGCCTGACATAGCCCGACTATGAAATGCATTCGCATTTAAAACAGTTTATGCGGCTAATGCTTATTAAGGTAAGGAAAAGTGCTTGCGAGACTAAATTCGCCTATATTCGTCTCCAGGTTCACTTATATAACTGCGTCACTCCCTGGTATCTTGATTCTTCGCGCGTTTTCAACAGCAGAACTGTTTAAGGGCTAGCAATGTCCGCGGAATGTCTCTAGTCATCACGGAGATTCAGCTGAACCCGCAGATTTCACGTCGGGTCACGTGGCTTTGCAGGGAGGCGAGAGTGTCGCTCTGTAAACAGAGGAAAGGGCTGTGCCTTTCCGGGAGTGGGGAGAGAGACGCTGCTCTGAGGGGGAAGGTGACAAGCGCCTTCCCGCGTAAAATCGGATGGGAAGAAGGTGGGCATGCAACGACGCCTTGCCAAACTTCCTTGGCAAGGCTGAGATGTTATGAACAGCGCGAACGCTGCAAAGCTGCAAAATAAAGTTGTTTCTCTCTCTCTCTGGAAAGCTGCTTTCGTTCCAGCGAAGCCGCGAAGGTAACACGTGTTTTTGGCGAGTGGCCGGCTCGAATGGGCCGGGGCTATACTGGAACGCTACCGCAGCGTTCCCGTGCGGCTGTGGATCAGCACATCGTCATGTCCGGTCCACATGGCTTGACCTGAAGAACAAAGACCTCCTTAAAGCACCGCAATTTAGGCGCAAATTGTGATGTCTGACTAAGGGGCGACAATAGATGCAGTAGCAGAATGAACCACTGCTACCACCACCACGTACCTTGATACATCATAACTGTAAAGAACAATGATACAACACACATATACTTGGAAAATACTTGCAAAGCATGCAAATGACATAGCCTGAAGAAAGGGGTATCAGCTTCGTTGTTTCGACGGCTTTCACGCAGTAGAGCTGGCTCAAATTTCGCTACGACCTCTTCAGTTTCCTCTTGTTAACGAGCACTCACATTTCCATAGAGGATTTTTAGGAGCGCATTCTTTTTTCTTGGTAGTTTACCGGTAACATATGATCCTTAAACTCTTGAGAAAATAATAATAATAATAATAATAATAATAATAATAATAATAATAATAATAATAATAATAATAATAATAATACGGGAGGTTAAACGTAACAAAACTACACTATGATTATGATGCACACCACAGTGGAGAGCTGCCGAAATTTTGACCATTTAGTGTTTTTCAACGCGTATTTACATTGCACAGTACACGCCTTGATGATGATATTAAGTGCGGACGTTACTGTTATGACTGGGGAAACACGACAACAAAAACCACGTATAAAAATTTAAAGAGGAAACAAGCGATAAATAGAGAGAGAGAGAGAAAGAAAGCAAAAAAATAGGAAGAAAAATAGAAATGGGCTTCGATTCAAGTGAACAATGAAGTTTACGAAGTTGTCAATGTTAATCCGGACTCCCTCATTATGGTGGGGCTTCTTAATCATATCGTGTCGGTGTTTAAAGCCCGATGAACAATTTTCATACTGGAGTATAATTTCATAATAATGAACAGTTGCCAATCTGTGCGTGTTTCACTCTGCTTAAGAATATTATTTTGCGTGTTACCGACATGTCTCTCATGTGCAGTACTGGTGATCGAATAAGTATACCGAGAGGAGTGAATGCTTCACGCAGACTGATTCAAACTGAACGCTACAAGGCAGTATACAGGCAGAGCAGTTTTGTGAGAGACGGTGCAGCTTGCGCATGTGTATGGCTCGAGTCCTTTTGCTGCGAAGAGCTGTTCTGTCGTGTCAAACATCGCCGTCGTGGCGTGGACATTCGGATGCGGCGTGGCCACGCTTCTTTGTACGACAGCTTGCAGCCACGTCAGCTGCTTCCGAACGCAGCACTAAATTGGGGAAGGTGGCTTATGTGTTTGTCAAGTTTATTCCTTAAGAAAACGACTTCTTTGGCTTGAAATGTGTCGGATTGAAATCCTTCCCGGGAATTTTGATATATTGCTTCTCCTTCTGTAAACACAAACTTTGTTAGTGGTATTTTTGTTCTTCTTGCATTTAATTTGTTCAGCGCCATTTCGTGTTTTTTTTTCGTTTGAATTTAGGCGTTTGGTGTCGTATCTAGTACCAGAAATGCAGTTCTGTGGAGTTGTGAGGAACACTGTGGACACTAGAAAAAAAAATATTAGAAAATCGTTGAGAACGAGCTGTCCAAGATATCCGTAATGCTGTGTTTGTTCGGCTTGATTCTGCTGCTGTTTCGCGTCTTTTGAACACTTGTTATATATATATATATATATATATATATATATGAGAACTAACAGACAAAGATGCCAAGGAAAGCATAGGGGAAGCTATTAGAAGTAATTGTAATGTAAATCTGAAAAAATGAAAGTGGACGAAAAGATAACTTGCCACCGGCAGGATCCGAACCTGCGACCTTCGAATAACGCGTCCGATGCTCTACCACTGAGCTACGGTGGCGGTCATCCCCCCCGTCCACTTTATAGGGTATATATGTGTACTTAAACGTGGGAGCGTCAGTCAGCGCCGCCTGTTGCCATTACGGCGAGTGTGGAACACTTTCATTTCTTCAGATTTACATTACAAGTACTTCTAATAGCTTCCCCTATGCTTTCCTTGGCATCTTTGTCTGTTAGTTCTCATTAATACTGTGTTTAACAAAGCAAACGAGCCCTTAAGTTTACAATTCCTTCCTTCATTCATAACGAGGGTCTCATTCTGGCAGACTTGATGCCTTCAGGTGGTATGCGAGGGATTACTAGTCAGCTGCCCTCTCGTAATAAGATCACGTACTACGTGACGCCTACAGGCAAGAAAGAGTGTTCCACACTCGCCGTAATGGCAACAGGCGGCGCTGACTGACGCTCCCACGTTTAAGTACACATATATACCCTATAAAGTGGACGGGGGGATGACCGCCACCGTAGCTCAGTGGTAGAGCATCGGACGCGTTATTCGAAGGTCGCAGGTTCGGATTCCTGCCGGTGGCAAGTTATCTTTTCGTCCACTTTCATTTCTTCAGATTTACATTACAATTACTTCTAATAGCTTCCCTATGCTTTCCTTGGCATCTTTGTCTGTTAGTTCTCATTAATACTGTGTTTAACAAAGCAAACGAGCCCTTAAGTTTACAATTCTTTCCTATATATATATATATATATATATATATATATAGTTGCATTCTTGTACTCCACATTCGTCATCCTTCTCACGGACGAGCAGCGGTCCTGTCTTCATGTGCTTTTTCCTCGTATCTCGTATACGTGTTCGGTTTCATTATCAAGGTTTCAGGTCCAGCGGCGATAATGTATGGAACTAATTAAATCTGGTTTATCTCTTTAATGCTGCCCAGCAGGGTTTCTCAAATCAATCCTACAAAACAGATAACAAAAAATAAATATTCACCAAGAGAAAGTACAACTTTTCCTAGGTTACCATGCCACAGTGGCATCATCGCTAACGAGCATGCGGACAATGCGGCTGAGAAAGATCACTGAAATGGCGGGCTCATGCCCGTTGCACAGTCAATATGTGACGCAGCAGCAAAGATTCGAACGCTCGCACGTGATGTGGCAAGATCTATGCGGAACACACTCGGTTAACTCCACACTCGCCTTCACCGCCTGGACCCATCCCTACGACAAAAAAATTTGTCTGGATTACCTCAATTCGAGGCGACCGTTCTCAGCCGCATGTGCCTTAGAGCGTCCTTTACAAACGCCTTTGCTGGCCACATCAGCATGACAGACAGTGCTGCCTGTGACTATTGCGTCAGCGAACAGACCATCGTACATATGCTGTGTCATTGCACTCAGTACCGCTCCCAGAGACAGTCCTTTTCAGCAGTGTTTGCACGCCGGGACGACTATTCGATTCCCGAGCAACCTATGTTGGAATGCCGGAAAAATCGTGCTTCACACCAGAGTGCGACGAAGGCGCTGCTGAAGCTACTGCGAGCTTCAGCAGCGCCTTGTTAAAAGGTTATGGCGCTCCCGTATACATGTGTGTTTGAACTTCTCTCCATCACTCCCTCATCCTTCTCTTCCTTACTTTTCAGTGCCCATTATCCTTTCCGCAATGCAGGGTATCGAACGAGGTGTTTATCATGCCGATAGTCCCCATGCCTTTCCACATTGCATTTATCTGTCCCTCTTTGTACGTTCTCAGCAGCCTTTAAGCGATTATGTGGTAATGGAAGCTACGGTAGCTTTTCCGCATTTTTTCGTGCTCTTTGGGCCAGCCTTGATTACTAACTGTAGATAGCTGCTCTGATATGAGCCAAATAGACCGTTGCTGGTGAGTTTTCCAAGTCGTCTCTTTGTATTCTGTGTAGATTAATAGTTATCAGCTTTCTATGTTTTTGTAATGGTTTGTTTCGTCCAAGAGTAATAGCATGACAAGAGTTTTCAAATCTAGGCACCCCAGATAATGGGAGCACTGAAAAACTACTTAGGTAGTGTACGTTGAATGCAGATATGAGAGGCGATTTTTTTTAAGGCGTTTTCTTTGTTTAAAAGCTTTAAGCCTCCTCGATACAAGCACGCCTTATCGGAGCTGAGTGAAGGTCGACTGATTCGAAGGGCAACCAAGCAAACAATCAGTTTTTAGCCCGAAATGAGACAAAACATGCTGCCTAATGGCGTTTTTTACCAGCTAAGACGGATGACAAAAAGACTGCGTATATTTTTACTTTTATTTCTATGAAAGCAGCCAAATGATCTGGGATCCTGCCAGAAGTTTAGCCAGTGCGTCGTTAAGTGAGAAATATGGGCGTTTTCTCATGCGCTATCTCTTAGAAACCTCGTATCGCCGATAATATTTATGGCCTACGCATTAGTTATTGGCCCAAAAGCAGCCGCAGTGATGATAGCTTAGACGGTCAGGGGAAAAACACATGAAAACACGACGACGTGGAGCATCGGGATAACTTATTTCTTTCTTTCTTTTATTACACAACAGGAAATGGAAAGTTTTTGAGTACACATGTCGCAAGCATACGTTTGCGTTTGGTGCAGAAATATCTTCGCAAACCGACTCAGATTGTTTCTGCTCATTGCTTTGTAAACGAATATGTTGCTCTTGAAAGCAGGCAACATCGTAAAAGCAAACTTATCCTATTGATTGTGTCACTATTAAAATAGAAAGCACAACAAAACATGACAATAGTACTAATATAATGTCTGCGGTTTTACGTTCCAAATCGATGAAGTGGTTATGAGGCCGCCGTAGTGAAGGACTCCGGAAATATCCATCATCTAGTGTTCTCTACAGTGCGCTGACATTCCACAGTACACGGACTTGTGGCATTTCTACTCACCGCAAAGAAAACCATGAGAAGAAATAAATTAAGGTAGAACGTGAAATATATAGAGAAAGCATGATGTGTCCAACAATTCTGTCGTAGGCTTTTATAGCACCGGAAAATGGACGCCCACAGTCAAAGGGGAGGTGTCTGACCCCCCTGCCCCCCCCCCACTTTATTGAGTCCGAGAGACAACAAGATCTGCAATGGACGAGGAAAAAGTCACAGTTTCACCGCAAGGGTGAAGCAATGAATGCGATAACAACAAATTGTAATGTTTTACGAAGTCAGGCTGGCAGCTAACTCTTTTGGATCCGATCTCATGCAACTCTACAAAACGCTGGTTTAAGAGAATATGGTTGCTGCAGGGACACTGTTCACACATTCTCTGCGCGTTGACCGCGCAGCACGTAGTTTATGCCAGCCGCGCGCTGTCGGCTGCCGAGTTGGCGAGATAGCGCTCGCGCCAGAGACGACCGCGCTCGGAAAATCAAAGGTCGCCAGTTGCTGCTCGAGGGAACCCCCCCCCCCCTTCCCCCCGCACCTCGCGTCTTTTTCACGCTCGTTAAAGACGCGCGGGGCGCTTCCCCTTTTCTTGAGCATTCGACATCCGGTCTAACAGGCGGGGTGATCTTATCGCATGCGCCTCGGAGCGACGGAGATGGGCCGGCTCGTTTAATCTCCGCTTCAGCCGAGTTCGTAGCTCCCGCTCGCGCGCTATTACCCGCGGGTAGAATGTACCATGCTCTGAGGGATCATATCAATTTGGACTTTATACGCTACATGACGGCGACGGCGACGGCAAAAACCCCGTCGAGACTGTCCGTATAATTGCTATCGCAATAAAATGAAGCGATGGGGTCCGCCGCTGTCCGCGGTAAAGGTGGGAGGGAAACAGTTCTTTTAACGCAACATCAGGAGACCTCGTTCGCCACTATCGACAAAAAAACATGCCTAGCCATAACCCACTGCATTAAAAAGTGACGTTAAAGGTACGATTGAGAAGATGTACGGGGAAGCATCTGGCGCCCCTTTGAATGATTGAGGGGGTGCCCTCCCCCTCCCCATGCGCACGCCTATGCCCAATGTCACAGCCATTTGCAGGCACCTGTGGTCACCGTGTCCATCATATCAATAGCCCGCACTTTCTGCACTGAACACGCACGCGCAAGGAGAGAAGGCGAAAATGTTCCACGTAAACGTAATACGCATTATTATAATAAAATGATAAAAATGTTAAACAGCACTTTATACACAGGACAAATGAAAGGAGTTACACACACGACACTAAACTTGCAAGTAGTTTTATCGAATGGACAAGTTGCTTTATCAAGCAAAAGGCTTTAACAATGGTGCTTGATTTGGGCTGGTTGGTGCTGCATGGTAGACGAAGGATTAAAAACAGCGCTAAACACGACAGACAAAGCGATAAGCCAATGTATAACGCGTCACTCTAGCACGGCCGTTATTCCATACGTACACTGTCAATTTTTATGAAAGGGAACACGCGAACGCGTAGCCCGCGCGCTCCGGCGGCTGCTTTCAGCGCCTTCATGCCTGAGCGGCAGCAACCACAGCCTCTATTCGCGTCATCTAGTGCCGAGCAAAACAACCAGCCGTGGGTGATATGCAGCCGGCTGCAAGATTGCAACCCCCTCCCCCTTGAAGGCGACTACGCAAGAGGCCGGGCTCGCGGCGTGTCGTCTGCTGCTTGTAAACTAGTGCTTGGCTCGCGAGCGCACTCGAAACGGGGAAGCTCTGCCGCTTGGATTTCACGCGTTACACTTCGGCTGATTTAGTGATTTAGGCGACAGCGGTGAAGCCAGATGAACATTTCGTGGTGGTTTGCCGTTTTGAAATCTTTCATCGAACAGAAAAAAGTAGCACATTGCGGCACTTGTCAATGCTTAGGGGCATTTCAGATCTCAGCATAATACAAAAAGTTTGGGCACTTTTGAAAAGCGCGCTGGCGGACCGGTCCTTACAGCGACTCTCGGCGGACGAATTTTGGGTTGTCATCACGAAGGTGTGCTGAGAAGGGACACGTCCCTAACGGCCGCTCTGTGTGAGTTCCTACGAACTGGAGTGGCTGCTGTCATGTCCACAAAGGGTGACGGCACCAAGTATTGACAAGCATTGAAATGTGGTGCTTTTTTTCAGTTGATGTGAAAAGTAAAACAATTGACGTTTTCTTTTTTGTTTCAATAAACTATTTGAAAATATTTCTTTTCACGTTTCATGCTCACGTCTTTACGTTACTTATAAATATCGACGAAAATTGCCCGAACCACCACGAGACCTTTTGACCTGTTTGCTACGCAGCACCATCTCGCGCTCTCACCACGACCCCAGCGGCACTGTGCATGACCTTAAAGTATAAAGAGCTGACATACTAGTACTTTTTTGTATTGCCAGGTGACACGTTCTCGGCAAAGTGGGATTCTATCCAAACGGTACTCCACGGCATTTGGTAAGGGATTTCAAGATGGCAAACCACCCGAAAAAGTTCACCTGACTGTACCGCTGCTGCCTAAACAACTCTAAATCAGCCGAAGCGTAACGCGGGAAAGCCAAGCGGTGGACCATTTCGAGTGCGCTCACGTGCCAAGCATAGTTTACCAGCAGCAGACGACACGCCGCTGGCCCTACCTTTTGCGTAATCGCTTTGAAGGGGGAGGGGTTGCAATCTTGCAGCCGGCTGCATCGACTCTGTGGGTTGCATATCACGTATGACTGGTTGTTTCGCTTGCCACTAGATGACGCGAAAAGAGGCTGTGGTTGCTATCGCTCACGCTTGAAGGCGCTGCAAGCTTAGCCGCCGGAGAGCGCGAGCCGCGCGCTGGCGTGTTCCCTTTCATAAAAATTGACCATGCACATGAGGTTTCACACAGGCTAAAAGAAAGTTGCAGGCAAAATAGGTGTAAGAGTTGTTTTCTGCGCACGCGGCAAAGCTGGCTGGGCTGTGCCGTAGGGTTAACAGTGATGGACCTAAGAAACAAGCATGCACTAAGAAACATGCTACGCGCTATGTTGATTGTCTATCAGCGGTTGTTTATAAGATACCATTCACTTGTGGGCGCTGTTACATCGGCCAAACAGGGCGATGCATTAATGATCGGTTGAGGGAGCACGCTTACTCTCTGAAAGGCTCTGTCCCCAGCCACCTGGATGATCACTGTAAAAATTGTGGTTGTCAGCCGATTCTTGATAACTGTGTGGTCATGGGGCGCTATAACGAGCAGCGCGTACGCGAGATTAGCGAAGTCTTTGACATTGATCAGCACGATGTTTCCTGTGTTAGCGTACCCTCAATTTCGATTCATGCCTGTGAAATTAGATATCTGGGGTCCACTGATATGACAGGTTCTTGATTATGATAGATTCTTGATTATGTTTACCGGTTGGCCTTATCACATGTATGTGCACTTTTGGCTCATGTTACTTGGTTTCTGCGCAGTCACCTATGTCCTATACCGGGTGTTCAAAGTTAAGCTTTCTCGTTTTATTAAAATTCAGCACTGGGAAGAACATGAAAAGCCACCTTTGCAGATAACTTATACATCCAGGGGGGACATGCAATGAGACAATAATTATCGCTTTCAGGTGCCCAATTAACTCAGATTCAATAATTAACTTTTTAGTGATTGCAACAAGAAAGCATGTTTGTATTGAAAAGTTTGAGGCAGTCGCATTTATACACAGTTCCATTTGGAAGAATTCCTCTAGCATGTCTGTGCTCCGAGATATCCCGCTGCAAAGTTTAATTGTGGTTTACCTGATTACGCATGCGAGACAGTCAGCGGCGGCGCAATCTCCTCCCCGGTGGGCCGTGGCAGTTGCTTGCGTCGTTTAATCTGATAACGGGTCGAAGGCACAGGCAAAGATGATAACGGTTACCCTTTTGCTACTGGCTGGCGATAGCAAGCAATGACTGTTCGTCGCATCGGGGAGGAACATTGCGCTGATCCACAGCGCCCTGCATGCGTAATCAATTAAACTTTGCAGCGGGATATCTCGGAGCACAGACATGCTAGAAAAATTATTCCAAATGGAACTGTGCATAAACGCGACTCCCTTCAACTTTTCAATATAAACATGCTTGCTTGCTGCAGTCACTAAAAAAATAATTAATGAATCTGAGTTAATTGGGCTCCTGACAGTGATAATTATCTTCTCACTTTGTGTCCCCCAGGATATATATGTTATCTGTAAAGGTGGTTTTCATGTTCTTCCCAGTGCCGAATTTTAATAAAACGAGAAAGCTTAACTTTGAACACCCGGTATATTGCACTTGTTTTGCAATAAAACATTGGTTGTTAGTTCAGCGCCGTGTATGTGTCCTCTTCTCGTTCCGTGTTTAGCGCTGTTTTTAAATCTTCGTCTACCAAGCAAAAGGCCTAAAGCAAGCGCGCATGCGCATTGTCAGAAACGATGCACTTGTCAATCCGTGAGGCAGCACCCCGTGTGTGCTCACAAGTCATCCCTGATTAACAAGCCCATTTCCATCGGTGATAATGCCAGGAAAGGCTGGGTAAAGCAATCACTTGCTCTTCTCGATATGTGAAATGCATCAGCCACTTCTCTTGTGTAGCTATCATTATGCACAAACAAGATTTCAGAGTAAACAAAACACGGTACGCACTAACACTCAAAACAGTTCTTCGCCAACTTAGTTTATTTCTTTTCTAAAGAATCATTTCACTCCAAAAGTCTCACATTAAGGCATCGGCATGTTCGCCCTATACACGTGCGACCTGTGTGTGAAGCGCTGTTTCATATATTTATTATGGAACCTCCCCAACTCGCCCAATCTGCATGTCTTCGAATTAGTATAGCTGTTAGACGCAAGGTGCTACTCTTACGTTCTACCAAAGGTAGCAAGAAATGTTTGTGCCCTATCACGCGAGCCACAACCATGGATTACAAACAGGGCCTTGCAAGAAAGCGGCGTAAGGTGCGTATTCATCACAAAGCCACGAAGAAATGTGACGGCGTTTCATTCTACAAGGCAGAACGATGGACTGTGTCGAAGTACTGAGCACCAATCCGATTGATGGTAAAGGGCATTTTGACAAAATCGGACACGTATGCTATTTTATAGCAGGCAGGTCTGGTGTGCGTTTTTTGACTTTTTTGAAGCAATTAGTTCTATATGAAGTTCTCCAGGTTTTCTCGACAGTGGCAACTACCGCTGGCCGCGAAACAGTACTGGCTGAAGAATACAGATATAAGGATGGTGTTTTTTGACCTTGAGACAATGCCGACATAACTTTCCGCTTTTGCGTCAACACAGATGGACTGGTTCTCCTTTAAAACAGCGTTGAAGGAATTTTGTGCTTTTCTGATAATAGAAAAAGTATTTCATTCCTAGCAGCAAGGACAGCATATTCCGCTGTCGTGGCAATAGCTACAGTATTTTTCTCCTTTTTGACAGCTCTGTGAGTTTGGGACACCTGGCAATGCAGACTGTATTTGGCGATTTTATGACTAAAACGGAAGCTTGGGCTAGTTGGTAATTTGGAATTAACAAGTTTGCGCAGCGCAAGAAAAACGAGGACGTAGGGAGGACACAACACGGGCGCTCAATTAGCTCAATTTAATTGAGGCATTGATGACTGAGACTGAATTAATTAAAACCGTGTTAATCTAAATTCGACCAATTAAGACAGGACTATTCAATATCATATTAATTAGGACCTCGCCAATTAAGACCTAGCTGATGAATGTGATTCAAATTGAGACCTAGCTGACGCGGTCTTCCGTCCGAAACAGACGGAGCAATCTGAGTGGACGTTGAGCCACGTATAAAGTTGAAAGAAGCTGAGTGACCACAAGCTTCTGTGATGGCTGCAGCCTTGTACAAATAGTGCAAGCTGACCAAATTATTTTATGTGCAAAGAAGCTGCTGCTTAGCGTCCACCGGATGAAGCGCTCGACATTCACACCAGCGCTATGACAGTCACGAGTTCAACTAGGGTCCTTTCAGAATCAACGAGTTTGTACCCGAGTTCGCGTGTCAACTAGTTTGGCTCACAGAAGCCCACGGCGAAGATCGGGTCGGCCCACTGCGTTTACTATTGCCGAGGAGCAGCGAGCGGCGGAATTCATCTCTGAGCATAAACAGGCATTATATCTTCCCTTTCGGAAAATACGAACAGTTATGCCTTTGTGACAGTACAAGCACTGTTTCTTTTTTCTCTCTTTATTGGAGATACAGGCAACGATGGGCTGTTTAAGGAATAACATCAAAATTATTTGGTTAAAACCGGCTTACCATATTGTCATTATCGTTTGGTTAAGATTACCAGCGTCTCCGCTGTTAGAAAAAGTTAAGAGTGAGCAATCACCATTCTTCAGGAGGTTTTTTTAAGGAAAAATTTCTTAACGCTTTAGAAGTCATTTGTCATAGGAAAGTAAAATTAAGACAGCATATAAGCTCCTAAGACCCATTCCATGCGTGTTTTTGAAGTTATGAAGCCATTTTCGAGGTTTGGTCGCGTCGGATCGCAATGCCATTTTCGTTTTCTGTTGGTGCATGTCTTTTTCGTCGCCAGTCTCACGGCAAAACTTACTTCTCGCCTTTCTCCGCTTTTGTCTTCAATAACTCTCGAATTTATTCTTATTAGCTTTAGGACCAATTTGTTTTCCGTTCGTTTTTTTTTTTTTTTTTTTTTTTTTTTTTTTTTTTACAGAGTGGTTGTCTTTTCGCTTTTACCTAAGTGAAGGTTCGGCGGTGCATTTTTCGGTCAACCCGCTTGTTCGTTTTCGCCGCTTCTAATTAACTTAGCGTAGCGATGTTTCTTTCGCAGCTATCGACCTCGTTCGTCATCGAAATAACTCGTCGCTAACATCGAGTGGCCTTTGCTTCAGCTCTACACGGTTTGTATTGGAGTCACGTGCTGGACATATGATATCCCTTTTTAACAGCGAAAGCTGTTATGAGATCACAACAAGGGTCGTTTCTGCGCCGTAGTTGTCCGCCGCCGCCGCCGCCGCCGCCGCCACCGCCGCCGGTGTCCGTAACCAATATCGCACGAAATAAGAAAAAAACTAACTAAATAAAAAACACCTGTGACAGAATGGGAATCGAACCCGGGTCCTCTGCGTGGCAGCCCAGCACTCTACCACTGAGCTACGCCACTGCTTGAAACTGCGGCGCAAACTGACTCTAGGCAGGCTTCATATCGGGTAAGGAATCGCGTTAACGTGTGTTGTAAAGCGTTTTATAGCAGTAAAGTAAGAACCAGGCGTCACACAATGCGAATTGCGTAACGAGTGGGTCGTTCAATGCTCCAACCCATTACAAAAGCCTGAGGCCTAATTCTTCATCGTCGTCAGCCACAGCTTCAACAAAGTGCACATAATTCGTTACAAGAGTGTAGCGGGCACCGCGCTTAAATTTTCTGAATAATGACGAAGAATGGCATAGTAGACGCTAATAATAAAGTTCTTTGCCTGCCTGCCTGCTTCCCTACTACACAAAAAATTATGATGATTTATGGCGTAGTGGGTACCATGCAAGTGGGCTTGTAGTAGTTGCCCCAAGAGTGTTTAAAAAAGGCTAAAGGCCACTCTCCCAGCTTTCGCTGTGGCTGTTATGTGCCGTCTGCGCAGGCCTGGCGGTATTTTTTTTCTTGCGCGGCTCTCTCGCAAGAAAATCGGCAGATAAGCGTGCCGTGCGAGCAGCCATGGCCGACGTTAGGGTGAGCACATTCTTTACGGCTGGGGAAGCACACGCTGGAGTCCACTGCACTGCGAAGACTACAAAAGCCTTCGCAAATAAAAATTTATGCGCGTCGCTATGTGTGAGCGGGCGCTGGCGCAATGTGTCCGATGCGGTGTCTGCGGCGATTAGATTCGCAGCTTACACAATGAAAAAATTGGCCTTGCGCTCATTATCCTGTGCGCTCCAAAGATTTAAATATGATGTCGGGAAGGCGATTCCGAAACCTTCATTATGTTGTCTCTTTATTTTTGCCAGTGTTGCTGGCTACTGCAGTTTTTATTATTTTTATTTTGCATGAGAGTGATGAATGTGTCTTCGTGATGCTTCACTGCTGTTTTGTATCTCCTATGAAAATGATTGCAATGAAGCACGTGGTTTACAAGCAATATTTAGGACCAGTCTCCACGTTTGCTTTCAAACTGTGAATATTGAAATCATCTACTTTCAACTAATTGCTTGCTTCTTCCATTATTTTCTATTCTGATGGACCTTTTAGAGAGTACGGGAGCCTTTGGGTGACTATGACGAACACCAGCATCTACAGCTGGCATATAATAAACGGTAAAAGATCAAATTATCAATTGAAGTCAACTGATGTAATTACTGCCGGAGTCGTATATGTACTAATTTTCCCAAGTTTATAGCGCTGGTTTGGAATTTTTGCCAACGCTTTCATTTCACGCGGCCGCACCTGTGCGAACCATTCGCCGGTGCGACGTACAGCGCTCCCTCAAAATCTACTATGAAACGCGCATGTAAACGACGCTAGTGCGTCCATGAGACACAATTGTTCTCGTTTCAACAAGTGAAACCATTAGCGGTCGCGGCGTTATAAACAAAGGAGCACATTTACGATGTGCGTCACTTCGTAGAGAAGTTTGTGGATGCTCGTCTGTGCATGGCTTCCAAGAATGCACGTCGAATATCGGAGGCCATTGTCTGTGGCCAACACTTGGCACGTATTGTGAAAATATTGTGCCATACAGCTGTGAAATCGGACACATATTTACTATCATAAAGTTCGGTTGCTTTGCACACACTTTCACAGCAGAAGCAATTACACAGGAAGTGCAAAAACGGCAAATCGCGCGCTCGCCTTCACCCATCCTTGCAGTGAAAGCAGGCGTCTCCGGCTCGAAACCAGCCTGCGGTTCCAACGGCCGCCACTACGCGGCTTTCGATGGCGCCCCTATAGTCGGTGTGCACCACGTGAAGCCGCAGTGCAACCACAGGAATAGCCCGCAATATCTGCACTCAGCGCACACACGCAAATATAAAAGAACAGGTAAGCCTTGCACCCATTAACGCATGCGACACGCTACTGCAACTGGTACATTTAAGGCGTTCAATGTATATTTATACAAAAAAAGAAAATATTTGGGGCATGATAACGCGAACCCCAACAGAGTCGTGTTACTTACTTCAAAGGGCCTTCTGCTATGGCAGCATAAGGACTGTATTCATAACGAAACCATGTGTTTTAATTGCCTCCGTGTTCGGCCCATCTGTGACCAAGCGACAATGTCATGCAATTAAGACATCATATGAAGCCACGTTATGTGATGTCGTGTTGGCATCACAAATTATCGGGATCTGTGACGTCGCAATGAAGCCTCAAGGGGACTTTACCACGCGATGATAGCTGATTGCATCACTCGTGTTGACGTAGGACGCCGCCTGATGCCACCGGTCAATTTTTCACGTTTGCTATGGCATCTAAGGCTTTCGCCTTAAAACTAGGCGCAAGTGCAATGAGGGCGCTGAAACACAAGGTCACTGCTAGTTTCTACATATGCTCGCAATCTGAGATGCTAGGCTAATTTTTTTTTCCTTCTAAGGCGTGTTGATAGCCACGTGCACCCGGTTTCCCGGTGTCATTTTCCCCCTGCAAGATTCTAAGCCGTCTCCAGCAACCCTTCCTTGCTTAATGCCAAGTAGGCATGAGCGGAGTGCCACGCGACGTTCTAGAAACTCCTTCAGGAGTTCGGAGCCCTCCGTTTTTTTTACTTTTCTTTACACTTCGTACTTATTGAAGTTACCCCAATGACGGCTTGAAATCACCAGAGCGTTCACTCTGCTAACTTTCGAAACGTCCAAATTTTCCAACTTCAACGTTTTTCGAAGAAGGGACAATGGCTTCGGCAGCTGCGTTTGAGCAGAGCCTTTAACGAGCGTGCGCTTTGGCGAACACGAGTTCACCGGGAAGTGCGCGCGTCTGCAAATTGAGCTGCGAGGTTCTTCGGCTTCATTCGAGCGTACTTTAAAGCGTAAGAAAGCTGCTTTACCTTACTCTCCCAGCCCTTACAGGTCGTTGACGGAAACAGAAACTTAAGTGCTGTTTTCATTCGTAACGACTGGGGGCATCGAAAAGATGCCTCTTTGAAAGAGCTAATGTCGCACCATAGAGGTGAATAGGCAAGCAGGCTTACATTACATTCTGCGATACGTTACAGCTACCTAATGAACGCGGATCAGTTCATCATATATAAGTGCACATAATGCATTACAAGTGTGTAGCGGGTACGGCGCTTTTCCGAAGAACGACGAATAATGGCATAGTGGGTGCTTCCCAGTACACAAAAGTTATGATGATTTATGGCGTAGTGGGTACCACGCAAGTGTGCTTGTAGTAGTTGCCCCAAGAAGGCTTAAAAAAGGCTCTAGAAAGGCTGCTCTTCCAGCCTTCGCTGCGACTGTGCAGCGCGTTGCGCGCAGGCCTGGCGGTTTTTTGTTGGAAAGGCTCTCACGATGCAAGACAGAGACCTACGTATGCCTTACCGAAGCTAATTGCCTGACATCCAGCTCAAACAATCTTTCAGAATAAAATGGAGACACGAATCAGAGTCTCTAGCTCTAAAAGGATATGTGACTGAGCTTGTTGGTAAGGCTTCACGAGTGTGAAACAGCGCGAAAGGAGGAGGACACAGAAAGGAACAGATAGGACCAAGCGCTGAACTTCAACAAAATTATTGAAGGAAAGAAGTTTCAATTGAAGGGCTCGTTAGGCACAATATAAATGAGAACTATCAGACAATTATGCCAAGGTAAGAATAGGGGATGTTATTAGAAGTAATTGTAATGTAAATGGGAAGAAAGAAAAAGTGGACGAAAAGATAACTTGCCACCGGCATGGACCGAACCTGCGACCTTCGAATAACGCGTCCGATGCTCTACCACTGAGCTACGGTGGCGGTCATCCCCCGTCCACTTTATAATAATAATAATAATGGTTTTATTTCCACCAATACATAGTTGATGGAGGGGGGTGAGAATAAAAGCGACTATCCGCTTGTCTAAGTTCTCACCCCCCTATATACATAAGGCAGTGGCGGTGGCGGCAACAGAACACCACAGCTGACAAAATACACAACATTAACAAAATTAGGAATTATAAAGCGTTCACACAGACACAGTGCAATAAACATATATAGAAATATAAATCAAAAGTCGCAGTATGTAAAGCACAAATACACTAAACATATGATGTACGTGCACGCATGTACGCGTTTTCATCCTTTTGTGTTTTTGTTTATTGTTTTCCGTAATTTTTAGCTACGAACTTTGAAGGTAAGGTCTTAATTGTCAGGAGTGTAAATAAGATATTGGCGAAGTTGAGAAAGGGTGATATCGGCTATGTTAACACCTGATGAATATAACCTGTTTAACTGTAACGGTAGCTGATAAGTAATTTTTTGTTGTCTATAGTTAGTTCTTGTACGAGGAAGCATCCAAGGTGGCTGATGACGGTGTGGGTATTTTGGTTGATAACGTTTCATGGAAGCGATATCTGTGATAGTAGATAAACGTTTTGTTTGTTCGATCTTATAGCGGCGTAAAAAGCCTGTAAATGTATAGGTTGTAAACATTGATGATTTCATGTTCGCTAAACAAGTGATCTGTTGTATGTCTGCGAGGAAGGTTGTAAATTAGACGGAGGATTTTATTATGAAGAGATGAAATTTTTCTTAAATTAGTTTTAGTCGTTGTCGCCCACACTAACGTGCAGTAGTTCAAGTGTGAAAGGAATAAAGCGTGGTATATAGCAAGCTTTGCCTTTAAAGGTAAAACAGATTTATGTCGCCAAAGTATACCAACCGCTCTCGATGCTTTTAATAAAATAATTATAGGGTATATATGTTCATTTAAACGTGGGAGCGTCAGTCAGCGCCGCCTGTTGCCATTGCGGCGAGTGTGGAACACTCTTTTTTGCCTGTTGGCGTCACGTAGCACGTGATCTTATTACGAGCTGGCAGCTAGCTAGCTAGCTAGCTAGCTAGCTAGCTAGCTAGCTAGCTAGATAGATAGATAGATAGATAGATAGATAGATAGATAGATAGATAGATAGATAGATAGATAGATAGATAGATAGATAGATAGATAGATAGATAGATAGATAGATAGATAGATAGATAGATAGATAGATAGATAGATATATAGATAGATAGATAGATAGATAGATAGATAGATAGATAGATAGATAGATAGATAGATAGATAGATAGATAGATACGTGAATAGAAATGGTTCAATGCGTTTGGTTCGCTAAGAAATGTTCGCATTTAAAAGCTTTTTTAAATTGATTTTTCAGCAGGCAGTACCGGGGTCTTAGGACAGGACTTAGAATCTCTTCTTGATCAAATGAGTGTCAGTCCAGTTTTCTCTAGGTGGGTCCTCCTAGTCACATGATCTTATTGAAGGTTTTTATATGCCTGAGGTGGGTCATTCAAGGGGGTGGTCAAAAGTTCCCTGGCTGCGCTGCCATAGCTATACACGAGCTAGCTGCTTCCCTTGTATGTTCTCATGCATTGCTGATTAACAGACATGGGAGAGGGGGATGTCTCTTAATTATTGGCGGAAAGCCCTGCCCCCTCCCTCCTACGCACACCGCTCCCACTTGGCTTTAAAGCTTGTCGCAAGGGGGGCAAATGAACAACCGAAAATGCTGGAAGTGCCTGGGGCAGGCGACGGCTTTATGCAGTCGCAGTACTAATGACTGCGGAGCCGAGCATGTGCCTGACGTGTAGACTTTTCTTTGATATTTAAGCCGCAGTGTCGGTCGCAAGCTCCATTCTGAAAAATATACACTGTTTAGGCAGCTTACTATGGCGGCACTTCTTTGTTATTGATAACTTTCTGCTTACTCAATCATTCTAACGGTACGGTCACCATCAGCCAGGGTCGAACTGTCAGATACAGGTAAATGGCGAGTACTAATCTTAGCGGGGACTACTTGGCAAAAGGGAAATCTCGGCTC
>JALIZH010012728.1:0-44095 GCA_030522465.1 Rhipicephalus appendiculatus | reverse complement strand
AACCTACAGTCTTGTGAACTCGCTGGTCGTAAAGCTTCGCCAGCTGTTCCGTGCGTAGGGGTAACGTCCTTTGCAGGTCTGTGCAGCAGCTGATCCGGGGGCGACGCCAGGTGAAGGTGCCCTCAGGTGTGGTTGCGCGCACTTGGAAACAAAGACGCGCCTTCCCAGCGCCGCACCCAAAACCTTAACAAAGCACAAGCACTAACGCTAAGAAGATTGCAAACGCGCACGTACATAACACCATCCACCATACACAGAGTCGACCCCGACACACCACCCACATGCTCGCTTTGCGGCCAACCCTACTGTAACTTCGAGCACATGCTCTGGCTGTGCCCTACCCACAGCGCATCACACCTCAACACCCAAGAGGCTTGGCAGGAAGTCCTCACTAGCAGCGACTACAAACAGCAACTACAGGCGGTCCAGAGGGCCGGGACATCGCTACAAGCCTTCGGCTGCCAGCGCCATCCTGGGCGGCGCCTCCAGGCTGACTTAGGGGTCCTAACGGTCCCCACTCGGCCTCCTCAGGATATTTTGAATAAAGTCAATCTCACTCACTCACTGGAAAGAAACATGACCTGTTTGAACAACAATGACAGCGGGAGTCCACTTTAGTTTTCCAAAATAATTACGTGCTAACACGTTGTCGCCTACCAAGAAATGACGTTCGCTACACGGACGACTTAGTGCCTCAGTGCATTGTCTGAGGGCTGCTCAATAAACTGCAAGGGTTCGTTCTGGACGAACTCCATGACGGCCATCCCGGCATCGTGCGCAGCAAAGAGCTAGCGCGCAACTACGTGTGGCGGCCAACGCTTGAGGCGGACCTCGAACGTCGCATCAAAAAGCTGCGCTAGCTGTCAAGAGCAACGTAACGCGCCAATCAGTGCATCTCTTCACCCGTGGTCATGGCCGACTTCACCGTGGCAGCGTGTTCACACAGACTTTGCTGGACCTTTTCAGAATACCATTCTTTAGTGGTGGTCGACCCACACTCCAAACGGCCAGAGGTTTTCGAAATGCGCTCGACAACTGCAGAAAGCACGACTCGTTGTTTGACCGAGCTCTTCGCATGTTTTGGTTTCCCTGAAACAATTGTTTCCGATAATGGACCTCAATTTGTTTTCAAAGTTCAAGCACTTCGTGCAGGCAATGGGGGGCACGGGCACGTCCTCACGGCTCCCTACCAACCCAGCTCCAATGGGCTCGCAGAACATTTCATTCAGACCTTAAAGAACACCCTCCGCAAAGACGTCACAGGAGAGACACTGCAGGTAAAGCTTGCATAAATTTTTGCTGTCGTATCATAACACGACGCATGCAACGACTCGTGAATCACCAGCGGCATTGCTCCTGGGACGACGCTTATGCAGTCGGCTAGATGCCGTAAATCGCTCCGTGGGGCAATGAGTAGCCCACAGACAGTGCACTCAGGCACTAAGTCGTCCGTGTCGCGAACGTCATTTCTTGGTAGGCGACAACGTGTTAGCACATAATTATTTTGGAAAACCAAAGTGGACTCCCGCTGTCATTGTTGCTCAAAGAGGTCATGTCTCTTTCCAAGTGCGTGCAACCACACCGAGGGGCACCTTCACCTGGCGTCGCCACCAGGATCAGCTGCTGCACAGACCTGCAAAGGACGTTACCCCTACGCATCGAACAGCTGGCGAAGCTACGACCGATGAGTTCCTGGTTTTTCCCGAGACTGGCGACGCACCAGTTCCATCCCAGGGCAACTCCCGGTTACGCCACAGGCAACACCATCACCCGCCGAGGCAACACGCTACCCCATGCGAAATCGTCGCCCTGCCGGATAGACTCCAAACTGGACTCTGAATGACTGTGTGCGTTATTAAAAGAAGGGGAGGTGGTGTTGTGTCGGCTGGCGCTCCATTGATAAGAGCACTCTGCGAAGTGCGCATGCGCCACTAGGTGTTAAAAGCAGGGTGCCGCTTCCCTAGCGGCACCCTTTCTTGCCCTGAGCCACGAACCCACAAGCATGGGTCAATAAACGTCGTTCACCCGGAACTTGTCTGGTCCTTTTCGGCACGTCTGTTGCAAAACGTAACAGCATATGCGTTATACTTCAATTTTAAAGGACAAAGGACTACGCTATATGACATCTCACGTGTCATCCTGTAAATAGTCATTGCTAGTTGTCCTTAGAACTCTTTCTTGCGTTCAGTGCTATGTTCGATGGATGAATGGCTCCTATACCTTTGAAGTATTGTTTTATTTGGTTATCACTTTCTCATCTTTTGTATATCTGTATTATTGCTGATGAGGGCGCTTATATGGTTCACAACATAGAGGTTGTCTTATTGGTTTGATTAATCCTCGATTATATACTCCTTCAGTGCTTTCGGCAATAAAGGTGGCAGAAAGACGGCCTTTTCTTCAAGTACAAAATAGCGCCATTGCCATAAGGGGAGATCTAGTAATAGTGTAAGACATGTGTTGTGAAAGACTTTATCTTTGTACTCCAGCGTTGCGAAGGAAGTTACATTGATTTATTTTCGTTGTCCTCCAAACGCACTGAAACGACAAGAGATGGTTTCTATTCATGAACCGCCGTTACGACACCACGTCATGACCGGAATACCAGGGTATAGGACGTCGCCTCACTTGCTCCACGAAACAAATTTTAAGCTTAGGTCTTCGCCCCTTTCTTTATTCTACATTCCTGCTCGTTTGGTGGTTGCTTACCATCATCGCAGCTCTCGTCACTCATAAAAACAAGTTTCTCAGTGGGAATTGAGGTTTAGCGTCTTTCTCTAAGCCTAAAAGTTATCAGAAATTCAAGCGATCTCAGATGTTTTACAAGCATGAGCTTTTTCTCCAAGCTATAACTTACAGTGAATGCGCAAAAACTAATATCGATAAAAAATATTAAATAAAAGACGGGCATGGCCTTGCGAATATCGTGCTTTCTTGTCGAAATCAAATATTAAGCATATGCCCAAGGCAAGTCCGAGCGGGCCAATAAAAACCATGCATTACATGTGAGCTTCACTTGTGCGTAGACGCAGTTATTCGACGAGAGTGCATGATTATTTGAGAGAGCACGAACTACTCTGTCACTGCTTTCTCGGTTTACAGATGTACGACTTCCATGCCTGAAACCAATAGTTTCTTATATATCCACTACGCTATGTGTACTACGCTAACCTTGCCGTAAAGCACGTTTACAGAACTAAGTTCGGACGTTGATGTACTACCTGAACATATTCCGAATTTCACTTGTCAACTTTTTGCTCTTTTCTTGTTGTCTTGTTTATAACTTTTGCTTTCATTTGGAAGCAGAGGGAATCGTATGACGCATGAAGCTATGGAAGGACATACCGAAGCCTAAGAGCGTTTGAAAGAAAAGTACGGCATCCTCGCCACGGCGCATCTGCCATTGCTAGCGTCACTTATGCAGACTGTTTGGGTATGCGTGGAGTAAGGCAGTTGTGGGTGAGCCCAATGGCCTAGCCAGGGGATGCGCACCGGGCACGTGCCTCCCCCCCCCTCCCCGAAAAATTTTTTTCGCCATGGTATACAGAGCGAAAAAATAACAATTTCAAGGAGGTGCCCCACCCGAAATCAAGCAGGTGCCCCCCCCCCCCCCCCCCCTAAAAAAATTTCTGGCTACGCCCCTGGGTGAGCCTTGGCAATGTAGCTTCTCCCTTCGTTTCTGGTGATGCATGCGCTTTAAATTTGTGAAACTATATGGAACATCAACTAGCCCGCCCATTAATCCGCGCGATACTCCTGCAATTTGTCTACGAGCATACTCTGAAATCAACGCTGTAGCTTGATTGGTTGGTGAAAATATTAGTATTTTGTTTCAACTTTATATCACAATATCTGGAATGTTGGAATGTTCAGTGAGTTATCGATAAGCTCTTGAAAAACTTCTTTCGCTAAAGATATCACGCGTGCACGCAGGAGAGTGAGCTCCAAAATCATTGTCCCGCAAGTGATATTGCTCAATATGTCTCACATCTTCATTAAAAGCACTTGTTAATAATAAAATGAATCTTCCCCTATGGACCTTGATCTTGGTGAATCTAAAGGGAACAGGTAAACAAGGACATGGAACACCTGTGGCAACGGGGTGTAATATAAACATTTTCCTTAGACGGTACCACCCGTCCTCTGATGTGAGTTGCTTTTAATTGTATCTTGTAATACTGACTTCCGAAACCATTACAATTCCGGTAGCACAAACTTAAATTCCGGAAGAACGACTTTGTGTCCCTCAATCCCCGGCGCCATGTTGTTCATCTATCTCCAACTAAAGCCTCCCTCTCTGCACAATCTGATTTTTCCCGCAGCTTTGCTCAGACAACCGCAGCAATATCTGGGGCTCCTCTTGTAGGAAGGCAATTCGTTTTCCCATTACGTCTTAACGCATTAACTACATCGGTAGCCCAGATGGCGAAGAGAGGAGAAGCGAGCACACCACACGATATACTGCCTTGCCCGGTGTTCGACATATTTGTGTCAGAATCGCATTACCTTGGTGTCTCCTAAGGTGCATGCACGCTGAGTGAGGCAACAGGAAGTCGTCTTTATTTCATAGATCTCTCTGTACCGACGCAGGCACATCCTGCATATGTGTGGCCGTACCACTTACTCCATGTTCAATAACTCGGATCCTGATGGCCCAACATCGCTTCTAGTCGTTAGGGAAGCGGAGCTCATCTTTTAATAAAGCAGAATGAGACTACACGGTCCGTGTCGCTTAGTAATATCAGTGCTACCTACAGAACTCGCCGGTGCTCCCTGCTAAGCAAGCAAAAATAACGGACGACACATTTTTGTGACGTGGTACGTTTGATATGAAGTTAGCGACAATATACTATATCTGACAAGGGAGTTCTATAGCGTACGCATTTGGCCCAGTTGGTCCACAACTCTACTGTTTTTTAACGTTGTAAGGCGGCAAGGATTAAGCTACGCAAGAAGATAGAGTGGACAGAATCAGCACTCCTTCTGCCCTCTGTTTTTTTTTTCTTCCTAAGTTTAACCCTTGGGCCATACGACTTTACCTATTGTACAAGGGAGCTTCAGAGCATGTGCTCAGTGGGTTCTACTTGTCAACTGATTATGCATACACCAGTAATTTCTACCCCCGGCAGTTCTCGCTCAAAAATTTTTGGTAATTTTCAAGGCCCCCCGCAACAGAGTAATAAAAGACCTAATGTTTGGAAATTGGCGCCCCCTGAAAACAATAGAGGTTAGAGTTTTAATATGGGCCTCCCGTGCCCTCGGTAAATAATTTTAGGCGCTTCTCTCCGCACTCTCGACCGGCTACTTCACAGCTTACGTGGTCAATTAAATAGCATCAAAGCTTTTCCGTTATATGCCATTAAAGTGTACATGTCAAGTCCACAAACCATCATAAATTTCGCGAGAACATTTCGTAGACTTCGCATGAGATACATCCGCGAAATAGTATGAGAGTGATATGTCTACTAATATTCAGTATTACGTGACAGTAATACACAGTAGACTACTTTGTAACCAAGATCGAAAAGTTTTGTTAATTGATGACACAAGAACAGAATGTTACTGTCCCATGCAAAAAAAGCTGTTAGTTTACTTATAACAGAAGTATGTTCAATAGAACTATACACAATGTCATGTAGACTAGGGTTAAAAAGACAGCTCTTGAGGCACACCCCGTGGTTGCCTGGGTACTGCTGAAGGATAGCCTCTTAAAGGACAAGAAAATTTCCCATCACCTGTATTCCGTAACTCCGTCGCAATATAGTTTGGGAGCTTGAGAATTGATTATATATTCCATAAATTTATGTGTTATATACTATTGTAACCAATCTAAATTATGAATTGCGACGATGCTTGTTGGTGGTCTTGCAATTACGGTACCCGAAACAAAAGTGTCTGGTATGGTGGCAATTTTACTCTTCATTTCTTCCACTGATGTTCAGAATCACCCTTAGCGTAATTTGTCTTTTCTGCGAAAATGATGTCCACCGACATTCAGTTATGTTTAAATAGTGTTCACTATAATTTTGGTGGGCGCAAAGTTTTTTTTAGTATTGTTTGTTTTTCACCATTATTTTGGAAATACACTTGTTTTAGCGCGTTGTCTTAGTCGGAGACATCAACATCAACTTGCTTAACACAGAATATATTGATTGTTTCAGTGGTTACGGTTTTGAGTCTCTTATTTCAGCTCCTACTAGATGTCCCATTTCTGGTGTTGCTTCATTGCTTGATCATGCCATCTGTAATTTCTCGCCCTCTCCCCTCTGCAGGAGTAATTGACGTGAACATCACTGATCATTATCCCATATTCCTTGCTTTCAATGACGTGAAGCCATTTGATCCACCGACGCGTGTTACTTCCATACTTGATCAGGAATCGTTTCTCAATGCCATTATTAAAACTGATTGGGCCAGTGTTACGACAATATGCAATGTAGACCAGGCATTCAAGTTTTCTTCCCTTTTCCTTAAAACCGCCGAAGAGTGTACTAAAACAGTCAAATGTAAAAAAGAAGTACAAATATCCTAAGAATCCATGGTTATCGCAGGGACTGCTAAAAAGTATGCGTAAAAAAGATAACCTGTACAGAAAAGTCAACAGACAACCATTTAACACTGCTTTAGCTTCACGCTATAAAAAAATATTCGAATGTTCTTTCGTGTCTCCTGAAAAATGCCAAGAAAAAAATATTATGATGACCAAGTATCTAGTCAAAAAAACAACTCTAAAAGACAATGGCAACTCTTAAACGATTTCCTAAATCGATCATCGCATAGTTCACCTTTGCAGAAAGTAACATATAAAGGCATTACACATGATAACCCTGAAAGTGTTGCTGATGCTTTTAGTAATTATTTTTTTCGAAATTTTCAGTCAAAAAAACATAGCAGTTCTTGCTGTAATATACAACGTTCTAATCATTCTTTTTTTCTTTTCCCCGTGAGCCCTGATGACGTGTCTACAGCAATCAAAAGTCTGAAAGAAACCGGCCCTGGTATAGATAAAATCTCAGCACGACACTTAAAACTTGCAGTAGACGTTATTTCTGAACCACTTTCTATAATTATAAACCTTGCGTTCAAGCATGGCAGTTTCCCTAGTTCTCTAAAGATAGCTAAAGTTCTTCCCATTTTTAAAAAAGGTGATAAGCAATGTGTTTCTAACTATCGCCCCATCTGTATTCTTTCTTCTCTGAGTAAAATCATCAAAAAAACTATTTATAACTCGGCTGAACAAGTACCTGAATAAATTTAATATATTGAAGCCCTGTCAATTTGGCTTTCGAGCTGGAAGTTCTACTAACCTTGCTCTTCTTTCCCTATCAGACTTCATCAAACGCTCCATTGATTCAGGATTTGTAGTTGGGTCAGTTTTTTTGGACTTCACTAAGGCATTCGATACCATTAACCATCTCATTTTATCCAAGAAACTAGAAGCATATGGTATTACAGGTCCATCCCTCAAGTTTTTAAACAGTTACCTCCTTAACAGAAAGCATACTGTTTCCATATCAGGCTCATTTTCCTCTACTAAAACAATAAATCAAGGGGTTCCTCAAGGGTCATTACTGGGTCCGTTACTTTTTTTACTTTACATTAATGACCTTCCTGACATTATACACATGGCTCACTGCGTTTTATATGCTGACGATACTACCATTTCCTTTGCTGATAGATGTATTGATACCGTCACTAATAAATTAAATGCTGTACTTCGTAGCGTGTCGAAGTGGTGCCAGGAAAATCATTTAATTATTAATCCAAATAAATCTAAGTTTATGGTTTTTAGATCAGCTCAACGCAAGTTAACCACTTCACCAGTGATCACAGTTGACTCTCATTTGATTAATGTCAGTGACACAGTCTCATTCCTTGGCGTTCACCTCGATACTAACCTTAACTTTGCTCTCCATATTGCTCACATTAGAAAATTGGCAGCATTCGGCATTCGCGCATTACTCAAAGCTCGTTCATATTTTTTCTCATAAAGCACTCCTTTCTCTTTACTTCGCATTCATTCATGCTCATATCACTTATGGCATCGCATCATGGGGAAATACCTATCAGTGTCATCTTTCATCCATACAACATCTACAAAATCGAGCTCTACGCGCTATTTTTAACTGTTCTCGCGACAGCAGCGCCGTTCCCCTTCTTCAATGCAATAACATCTTAACTGTTAGCAGTCTATTTCGGTTTAATTTAATTATGTTTCTGCATAAACAAATAAGAAATCAGCTTTCTGCTAATTTCATTGATCCTAATATTTTAGTTAATACTAACACAACCAGGTTTGCGGCTAACAATAACTTTTTACTTCCTAAGGTTCATACTAACTATGGTAAATCATCTTCTCATTTCTGTACCATCTCCATATGGAATAATTTGCCCACTTCCCTAAAATGTAAAGTTTCTTCGATTTCATTTAAAAAACTCATTAAAAGAGCATCTGTTAAATATTTGATCTGTTTGTTTTTGTGTTGCTTCATACAGTATTTATTATTTCTTTTTTTGGTTTCATGCATTTTTGCTTTTCATTCTGTATTGTGTATTATTTGCTTTTACGGTACTTACAGCTGCTAGTAATTGTTTTATTTCCTTGTAATCATCAACGAGGGTCCCGTTGCAGTCGAGTACTTTGGGACCCTCGTCTGTATATTTTACTCCCTGTAACATCATTTTATATCATGATAATAAACTGATTGATTGATTGATTTACTGATTCTACACAAACACCTAATAGATGTCATCTTTAATGAGAAGTTTCTTGTGACTCTAACTTAAAAGGATCCTTCCTAAAGTTCACTTTTATCATTGTAGTGAGAAGATCACCTGAAATGGACCTCGTCCATTTCAGGTGATCGACTTATGACATTGTAATAGCCACACAGTCATTCGATGCCCTCAGTCATCAATAAAATCTTGACAGGATGGTAGAAAAAAAATGCGCAATTCTGCTATCTTGATAACTTCTAAGAGATCAACAATTTTACATATAAAATTACATGTTATAACTATACTCAATATTTATTTCTAGCAGCAGTACTTTCCCCTAAAAAAACAAACCTGTGGTCACTGATTTTATTTGTTCGCAAAAGTTAAAGTACATGTGGTATTTTGATGTCGGTCTGTAATTCTCCTAGAATTCGTAATCACATTCAGCATGTTTAAGTCTCCCTACTGTGCTTTCTTCGGTGACAAACGGTGTATCATCTCAAAAACAAGGTGTGCATACTTTGGTTATTACGAGAGAAGAATCAGATGACGCCTTGCGTGCCATCGGGCCACTCTGCGATTTTCTGAATTTCGTTAGATGGCCTAATTTCTTTGGGATCAGCTAACGAAAAACGTTAGATAGTCGTAATAAATTGCGGCTAGTTCCCAAATAAGGCTCGAAGATTTAAAGCGCACTCGAAATAAAGTATTGCAGCTAGGCTCTTTCTATTTTCCTCGACATTGACAAAGCACCGAAAGGGCTTACGTTAAGCCGGGCCTTGAATCACGTTCCTCTGTTATAGCGTTCATTATTCGTGACCACCACAACACAGCCTTGCGTGCACTCCGTGCTCTAGTGGCTTTCCGTGGATATAGAAGTATTCCAATAAATGTCCATACGTCAAGAACATAATTTTATTTATTTATTAACAGCACTCTCGCACTGCACTGCATGGCGCATCTATGTCCCATAGCTACGGCTCTTAGGAATCGGTGAAGTGCGCTTTTACGTGGTTCTCTAGCGCTCGCACATTAGCTTACGGCGAATCACGTCGAGGTATTCAGGACATCCGTGGTGTCACTCTGAGTGTGTGATCGCGTCCAATACAAGCTGAGTCTACTGTGTCAAAACTTAAGAATATGTTATAAGGACTCAACTATTCTCGCAGATGATTTTAAGTTCTTGTCGGCATCCAAACCCAAGAGCAATCACCGTATCGGCAATTGATTTGGTGAAAGCGAGAGCGAAGCATTCGCTCTACGCTGTATAATGGAGTACTTATGATAACTCCAGTGTTCAGCCGGCAATAGTTGCCGATTTATACTGTTACATTACATAATGTTTGCTCATGCGCCTGTGACACCATACATGCTTGCGCATTCCGATAAATAGTCAGTGAATCCTTGCTGCAGATTGAAAGGTTTGTAAACCTAATAAATGTTGTCTGATGCCTTTTTATCGCCACTTGTGACTCACCTACGAAAGCTAAGTGCAACATTTTTTCGTGTATTCCTACGAAGCACCCACACTAACCAACCTAACACATATCGCGTATCTGTCACTGCCGCTAACTACATTCTTTTGTAAAATTTAAGCCGCTATTGTCCGTCGCTCACTCCCTAGTTGTGTTAAAGTTTTGTCCAGTGTGCAAAGGTGCAAATGGGCTCACGAAATTTCTGCGCTAAACAACCACACGTCGGCACTGAATTTCCAGATACGCATGCGGCGACATTTCACCGACGCAAACTGTCATGCAGAATTAGTATTAGTTCTATTTGACGAAGGAAAGAGGCGCATATTCATGTACATTTGTTTGCATTCAGGCTTTCGGGTGTTTCAGTTTCCTAAGCCACATGTGATAACACGGAGCTTTTTGTGGAGAACATAGAGTGTTCAATTACTTATCAGTACTGCCGCCTATCCTTAGGTTTTTACTGGAAATGCAGTCAAAATGGTGACTGCTAAACCGTAATTACCTAAGACACCGGAGTCAGGAAAAGTGCCTGAGTCGGAAACTTTGAAGTTATTGTCATACACATACAACAGTTTGAATTGTTCTCTCAAACTGTACCTACAACTTCGTCTCGCCAAATTATATATTCAATATAAGCTGTTTTTGTATGAAATAACATGGTATCTTACTGTGAAGTTCATGTAATTACCGTTGCATCATAACACTGCTGTGCGCTAGCAGCACAATCCCTTCTTTACATTTCTCCCGCACACGTTAAAGCTCCGCGGTGGTGACGTTTATGAGTGGTGACTTTTATGAATGTAGGACATCGTAAAGGTTTCGGAGCACTGAGCTACCAGGTCGCATTTACGTGTTTGCTGGACACTAGGCGGGCTCCTTCCGGCTTTCAAGCGAGAACTGTCTGGGCTATATACTTGGTACGTTGTCAGCACTAGCATATCGGTGTTACGTAGTTACAAAAGTTGTTCAAGAGTGCACTGCATTTATGCTTTCTCACCTTGCTTTGTTTTCATGAGACCATGAAAAGATGAACAA
Organism: Rhipicephalus appendiculatus; assembly: GCA_030522465.1. Classification (NCBI taxonomy): domain Eukaryota; kingdom Metazoa; phylum Arthropoda; class Arachnida; order Ixodida; family Ixodidae; genus Rhipicephalus; species Rhipicephalus appendiculatus. The sequence continues at coordinate 32,867 of JALIZH010012728.1, read as the reverse complement.
CTCAAGTTTATTTCTTCTTTTTTTGATACATATTGCTTCGCCAATAGCATCCTACACGTAGACTCAGAAGCTTGACAGAGAACCCGAGCTTTCACTTGAACCCAAGAGCTTTCTTTAAAACAACCCCAGCAGAACAAAGCAAGCGATGTAGACTATTCATTGAAAGCAGAAAATCTTCCTTCCAAGTGGTGTTTTTCTTCAGCGTTTTTCTTACAAGCGTTGAAAATATCAATAGTGTGAATTTGCCAGGCAACATAGTTTCCCGCATCAACTGTTATGAGCGGTTTTGTATAAACGAGTGAAGCCGACAGACAATTGAGCCAAGGAACGCATAGGGGACATTTTTTTCTGGTTTCGTAACTGTATTGTCATGATTCTCGCTTAAGTTGAAAGACATTAAAGCCGACGAAAAATGACCGCTTCCGTCGGTGTGATGCAAAGACATAACCTTCAAATTACGCCGCGTCCGATGCTCTACCATTTCAGCTGCAATGGAGGGTGCTCCTCCGTCAACGTTTTTGTGGTGTACTTATATGTAGGTAATACATTGAAGTGTAATACCCGTTGCGTAGGGGCGAGTGTAGAACGCTCTTTTTTTTCCAGAGGGCGCCACGGCGTAGGTGATCTTCGCAAGAGGTGGCAGCTGACCAATGAACCTTTGCATGCTACCTAAGGCATGAAGTCTGCCGGGACAAAACCCTCGCCATGAAAGTACGAATAGAAGGGCATTGTCCGAGGGGTCCGTTTTTGCTGTGTTGTACACAACTGATGAAACCAACAGACAAATAAGCCAAGGAAAGCATACGGGACATTATGTAGTTCAATGTAGTTCAATGATTCTGACTTAACTTTCACGAAAGTAAAGCGGACGAAGAACACTCAACATTCGAACTGCGCGTCCAATTAGCCAAGGCTAAGAGTGGCGCTAACACTCCCAGGTATTAAGTGCACATAAATATGCCATAGAAATGTGCACGGGGGGGAGCACCCGCCGTCGTACCTCAAATTGCATGTACCCAAAGGTTGTGGGTTCGGTTCCCATCGACTGAAAGGGCGATTTTTAGTCCACTTTAATTCCTTTCAAATTAAGTCAGAATCATTAAAATACAGTTAAGAAACCGCAAATAAGGTCTGCTATGCTTTCCTTGGCTGCCTATATCCGTCGGTTTCATTAGTTGTGCATAATACAGAAAAAAAAGCCCCTCGGACAATTTCCCCACTTTCGTACTTCATATAAACGAGCAACTCGAAGAAAAAGTCGAAGCAAAATAGGAAACTGTTTGCACGAAACGGAATTGCTCAGAGCATCTCGACAGAAAATTAAGAGATCAGGTTCATCGCCACAAGGTTAGAAGCAAGCACAAGGCCCAGCTGTGAAAATAAACTGTGAATCGTACAGACTCCACTGCGGTTGGCGGCGTCAATGCCAGTGATGCGAGAAAAAAAAACATCATCCCGCGATGATGTCACCAGGACGCTACAGACTGGGGAAATTTGTGACATCACCATGACGCCACCATGAGTTAATTATGACGTCACATGACTTGACGTGGTATGATTACGCACGCCATCAGATGACATCATCACTTGGTCGAAAAAAACTTGAAGGACACTTTTGTAAATTCCAAAGTTTGTTCGGCGAAAGCCTGTGGCCATTGGACTGGCTATGCCGTTTTTTTTTGTGCATGTGTAGCGTTCGGTATAGCGTTTGGTATCGGGTGAATCCACATTTTTGAGGCACTTCTCCGAACCGCTTGCCGTGGAATCACTTGCCCGCGCACCTGGCCAACTCCTGTGAACTACAGTCGCGCTCGCTGGTTTCAGCTCAAACCGTAAGTACTGTTTGTCAGCGGATATAAGTTCTACGCATATTCTTATTTAAGTGTTCGTCATTACTGTTCATAACATTACGTTTGGCGGAGCAGCGATGTCAGAACTGTAATGAAATTTACCAAGACGTTCAAGTTTCCGACATGAAACCAGCGACACGATTGTGGGTCTGTGTCATGACTGGGGCAGAAGAAATATCTGGGCACGGACGCAGAGAGACACGGACAGAAGTGCGCATGAGACGTTAAAGGCTTTCGCCTTAAAAGTGGGCCGATCACGAAAGCAGTTCGAAAGGAGGAGGGGAACGTGCATCAAGCTTGCAATGCCTTCGAACCTGGAAGCAGTGCAAGAGCACGTCATGTTGAGAAAGCTTTACGAAGGGGGGCGGGTTATAATTAATACATTGAATGTGAAAGAATAAAAAAGTGTTCCCTCCTTCCAGTCGTCGTGGGGAATGTACAAGGTCAAGCATTAACTAACGACTATGCGTTTCAACTCAATGGAAGAAAGACAAACCGTTTCGCTGTTCAGCAGCTCAGGAAAACTGATTTATGTTTGCTGCATTTAAAACTAACCTGTGCTGACGATAAGAGGAAATGTTGTAATCAACATGTTTTTCCTTCGGAATCGCATAGAGAAAAAAAAACGGAACACCATTAAATTTATTGCTTTTTAACTCTACTTTAGAAGCTAATACCCAATTAATCGCTTTCCACAGATTAAACCACATCGACGGCACACCACCTTAAGTTTCAACACCCCACTTCGAAATGTGTACATCAGTTTCAAAACAGGATATGGGTCTTGTAACTCTGGTGAAAATTTCAAATCAGGTTTTGACTGCCCCTTCTTTATTCAATCTACTCTACATTCATATATTATCAAAGAATTATTTTATTAGCAACCAATGAGCACTGAATGAATGTTTGTCTTCGAAATGTCTGCGACAGTTTTCTTCTTTTTTCTTAAACTAAAATAATTTGTTAATGGCATTTTGCGCAAAAACGACACACGAACACTAAGGGAAGATACCACGAGACAAGATAAACTGTCACTGCGCTTGTCTCGTGTTATCTTCCCTTCGTGTTCGTGTGTCGTACGGTAGGGTACGAAGAACTTTATTTAAAGATCCGGAGAAGTTCCACCCCTTAGGGTGACGCCGCGAGCCGCTCCCACGTGGGGACAGTTAGACCTAGCCTAACCGCCGCATCGCAGGCTCTCTGGACAGCCCAAAGTTGACGCTGGTATTCCGAGCTCTTGAGGGCCGAGCTCCAGTTCTGCTCTGTGAGGTCCTTATCCCCACGTAACGAGGGCCGTTTTGCGAAAAATGTCATTCACATTGCAATACCAACTCGGCCAACGCTCCGTTCTTCTACAATAATTTATATTCGACAAGGAGAAACCGCCAGCTGAACAGAGAAGGTTGAGTTATCGATGTGTTCAGGTTGTAAATCAAAGTTTGCTGCCATGTGACGTTTCCGCTAAAAAATTGAAGGACACTTTGTACATACCAAAGTGTGTTCGGCGAAAGCTTGTGGCCATTCGACTGACTATGCCATTTCGTTTTGTTTTGTCCGACGGACGGATGGACGGACACGAAATGAGGGATGGACGGACACGGACGGCTGGACGGACTGACAAGGGTGGACGGACGGACAGAAACGGACGGATTGACGGACGGACGGTCGGACAGACGGACACGCGGATGGACGGATTGCCGGACACGAAAGGACGGACGGACGGACACGGACGGCTGGACGGACTGACACGGGTGGACGGGCGGACGGTCGGACACACGGATGGACGGATTGACGCGGACGGACGGATGGACGGACGGACGTGAGCATGAGACATTAAAGGCTTTCGCCTTAAAAGCTACGAAACTTCTACGAGAAGTCTCGAAGAAGCAGACGTGCACCTTGGGTGTTGTGATGCAATTTCTTCTTTGTCTGTAACGGCCCTATATGGCCGAGCCACTGGGAGTTATTGACAAAGCAGTTGGTTTAACAAACCAACTCACGAAACATTCAATCAAGAATTAAAGTGAAAACTATATATGTACACAAAATTACACTTAGTAAAAAGTTCACTGCACACGGTAAACCACTCCTAATTACAACCAAAACGCAAGTACAATGATCTAAACTAGATTGTCTAGCTCTAACGCGGCTGAGCGGCCGAGCGGAGAAGAACCCGTGTTCAGTCTGACCAAAACACGGATGCTTGAATGGTCGAGTTGACGTGGGCTGGCTGGTGACGACGATAGAGCGGCGGCTGGTGGGCGAGACGTTGAGATGCCAGGGGAAGACGGGGCCACGGACGGACGGACGGATGGGCACGCATGGACGGACGGACGGACACGGTTGTATGGATAGGCGGACGCAGGACGGACGTGAGCATGAGGCAATAGACAGATTTAGTTGGGCGTCCGCAGCGGCTCTCTGCGGACGCAGCCTGCCAGCCATTTCATACGGCAGGCTGCATCCGCAAAGTTGCTGCGAACGCTCAGCTAAATCTGTCCATTAAAGGCTTTCGCCTTAAAAGAACGTAGTTTAAAGAAGCCCATTTTAGGGGCGAAGCGCCTTAGGTTCTCTGCGTGCTCGTCGTCCGCTGCTTGCTGCTCCTATCGTGATGGTGCTGCTGTGAGAGCGCAAGAGAGCGCGGCACCGCTCAGCGCTCGCAGCGTGGCGAGGGAGCGAGCCGCGCGTTCACTGTGGAAACACTTTTTCTGCGATGAAGGCTGGACTACCAGCTGGCAAGGAACGACGGCGTGCCCTCACCCACGAGATCGCAGCGTCTGCTAGCGAGTTGTTGATTGAAAAAACCGACTGCTCGTCCTGCAGAGTTGTTCACGGGCCACCCCGTATATATAGGCACTGGATCTTGATCTGCAATGCAGTGCCGCTGGGAGATTTCTCTCGTGCGTAGTTGAACAATAAAGATTCGCAGCGTGCACTTTAACTAAACGTGGACTGCGGGTCTCTGTGTCTAATGGAAGCCCCCAGTTTTATGGGCGAAGTGGGGCTCTGATTAGAGCCGTGAACACTGCATGATTCGCCCCTCCCCAAGTTTCACGTTAGTGCAGCTGAAACACCCTTTCCTACATACTCCTTCACCACAATATCTTCCCTCACAACTGCTAAAAGAGGTTAAACACAGATTGCTGATAACTCACATATAAGGCAGACAGGTTTTGTTTTTCAAAGTTTTGATTACACTTTTTTCCTTTACTATGAGTGCTCTGACTCTTGTTATAGCTTATCGTCAACACAGTTAAGCTGAATTCATTTAAAATGAAACTTCTTTGGCAACATAATTCCCAGTCCGTCACTGTTCGACGTATGTTTTGAACGTTGCGTGCCGCTTCGATGATCAAAAATCACAAAAAAGCAAGCACCAAAAAGCACAAAAAAGATCTGTTTGAAGATTTGAAGAATTCTCCGTTTAACGTGATTGACCTTGAATATTCATGGCAACTCGTGAAAGTACACGCACATCACTTTTTAGTTTTAGCCTAAGCTTTATAATTGGGGTTCTACGTCCCAAAACTACGACGCCATTATGAAGGACTCCGTAGTGGAGGGCTCCCAATATTTCGACCATCTGGTGGTCTCTAACATGCACCTAAATCTCAGTGCAAGGGCTTTGTCTAAACACTAGCGAATCATGTATGTCGTCAAGAATGGTCAACGAAGAAGAATGGTGCGTATGCTGACAAGGACACATAGATGTACATGGATCCCGTGAAAGGGCACAACAGTTACGTATGCAAAGTCCACGTCGGAATGCCATAATATGAACGCAGCTTTCCGCGTCTCTGCAGAGAAGCAATAAAGCGGAGAATAAGGAAGAATGCAGGGTGAATGACCGCGAGTACACCTGAACAACTTTGTTCCTGCTCAGCGTTGCACGTAGTCATTTCCACGCCATCACGCGGTTCGTGTCGCCGGAAAGCAGGGCTCGGCGTTGTTGGCTGTATGCAGATGAGCGTTGTCTAGCAGACGCGGAGATTCTTCCCCCGTGCGTCCAGCTTAATTAGCCCTGGCTCTGCTGCTCCGTTTCAAGAAAGCATGGCCTTTCATCTCCCTGGCAACGCGGAGGCGAGACGAGACTGGACCTGGCAGCTGCAAGCGCACGCTAGTTTGAGAGTTAATCATAGCATACTATATACATATATATATATATATATATATATATATATATATATATATATATGTATATATATATGTATATATATATATATATATTTATATATATGTATGTGTGTTTGTTTGTGTGTGTGTGTGTGGATATCCCTAAAGCGCATTTCTCGGCTATGATCTAGTCTTGTGGTCGTAGATGCATTCAGCGGAGTAAATTAGTCGCATTTATTTAAAGCCTTTCATAAAGTATTCCATTGATGTTTCCTGTCACAAGTTATATATTATGCACATTTTATTCAAGTATATAATATTACACAGCCCTATTTCTCCGATGTGGTCGTGCTAAACATTATTAATTCAACGTAGAAAGCTCGTTGAGAAAACTACTCACACAAATGAAAACCAGAACATATTGCGTCGACAGGGAGCCATAGTTATAATAATTTAATTCCTAGGGTGTTGCGTCTCAACTACTCGGTATGATTATGGGGACGCCGTAGTGGAGGGCTGTGGAATTTCGAACACCTGAGGTTCTTTCACATGCACTTAAATGGAAGTGCAGGGGACTCTAGCATTTCGGCTTGATCGAAATGTGGCCGCCGCGGCCCGGATTCGGTCCCGCGACCTTCGTGTCAGCAGTCAAGCACCAAAACCACTAGATAACCTATTTCATTCAAAGTTATGTAGTTCAGTACGTAAGGTGCCTAATCTATCTCCTCCTGATACAAAACGCTATTGCGACAGAGGGAGAGGAGGGAAGGGTTTCTCTTAACACTACCTAGGAAATGTTTTTTTATTCAAACCAGTGCATGATGCAGAGGGAAAAGCGATGTCCATCCCATTTAATTGAGGCTGTATGTTACAGAGAGGTGCATTATTTGTACTATGGTAGCACTCATAATATTAAATGCCTTCTTTCTGTTCTCGCATTGCTGCGCGTTTTAAGCTAGCTTCATTCGTGGCTACCAAAATACCCAGAATTTTCACGTTAGTTTTGATGAATAATACAACAATGCAGATGAAAATAATGGAGTGGCTCAAGTGGACTAATAACTTAGATTACGTAGCTTGAACGTAATGCTGCGGAAATAATGAAGAATGTGTGCAATCAAATGCAGGGTAATTGAAAGTGTAACCAAACAACTGGCAGTTATGAAAACGAGCGCGTGAGAAACGGAGACTAAATTTGATACGAGGTATAGAAAGGGGCAAAAAACTATTGAAGGTATGAAAAAGTGGAAAATAAATCAGAGTGTTCGCAAAATGCATGCTATGCTAAAATTCTTCGTGAGGGAAAATCGCAGCCTGTCGTCCAGCTAGACGTGTTATTATCGATGTCAAGTTGTCAATGGCACGAAACTTACGAAAAGAAATGTTTGCTGATTTGACCTCAGTTTAATGACACAACTTGCAGCGCTGGTTTATTTGAAGCCCTAGCGGTCTCCTTGAGGAAAAAAAATATCGGTGCAAAAATTCTCAAGAGGAAGCATGCGCCCAGTGCGGTGAAAACAAACACACTACATGCCGGCTTGTATTGGCATGATACAATATTTACCCTGGAAGACCTTTAGAAGGTACCCAACTCTCGAGGAGAATGCGATACAATCTCCACTAAAATAACAGCCAGACAGCGGTTGATATAAGCAACGGACGATTAGTGAATTCGTGGGAGAAAAAAAAAATCAAAGCAGCTTCGCACTAGTGGTGCCAAGACCTGAAGGAATTGCGGAGATGGGCAGCCTTGTTTGTTTCTTTTTGGCTGTTCTTTTTCATTCTTAGTCTCTTTGTTTCTTTTTCTATTTTACCGTTTTTTAACACGAAAGTGTTTTATGCCGGGGTCCACCAAGACTTCAATGACGTATTTCCATCACGGATATGACGTTGTAAAATTAACGCAAACAAATGCGACGCCGGGCGTCGAACCTTTGACTACTTGGGCCGCGACGAAAAGCGCATGATGCTCTACCGACTGAGTTATCGAAGCAGTTGCAAGGCTCCCTACAAACGCGCCTTATATCGCTCACACATTCTCTCCCGCACGGTGCTCTCCGGGCGTGGAACCTTGACTTCTTGGGCCGCGACGAAAAGCGCATGATGCTCTACTGACTGAGTTATCGAAGCAGTTGCAAGGCTCTCTACAAACGCGCCTTATATCGCTCACACATTCTCTCCCGCACGGTGCTCTCCGGGCGTGGAACCTTTGACTTCTTGGGCCGCGACGAAAAGCGCATGATGCTGTACCGACTGAGTTATCGAAGCAGTTGCAAGGCTCTCTAACAAACGCGCTAATATCGCTCACACATTCTCTCCCGCACGGTGCTCTCTCTTGGCGAGGCGGGGGTGGTGCCGCCGTCTGTGACCGGTGAAGAGATGTAAGGCGGCGTGACACTTATTAGCACCGATAGAGAGCGATTCGTCGACGACGCAGTTAAAGCATGGCCTTCGAGACTGCGCGCCTGCAAGAGACGCGAGGCGATTGGAAAAAGCCGTTGACGTCCTTGCCCGCGTGAAATGTGAAAGGGAACGTTTTAAAGACAACAGCCTTTCTTGGGATACTTCAAAGCAGAAATTTTGCTCCATTTTTCTGCCTTTCTATCTGTCTCTGTCGCACGATTCATCCACCCGGCCAAAGTTTAGGCACTTGCTGAACGCCCAGCTATCTTGAACAGTCGTTTTCGTGCATACTTGTGAACATTGTCGATCAATCAGCAAATATTACGCATATCTGAGGCGCAACAACAATACGGAAGTATTAAGTGGTGTGTTCTTTTATAGCAAATACATAGATACTTAATTCTAAAGACCCTAGTGTTTCTTAGGCTGCGCTGAAAATGCGAGCGCAAAAGCGAAGAGCCGTCGTCTATCTCCGAGGTCGCGCGAAGTGCCGCGTGTTTCATCCGACGCACGATAGCTGGAGCAGTCTGCCCTCGTCGCTGTAAACAAGGGAATCTCCTTTTCGTGGTCGCTCTGCGCGTCTTCTCAGCTTTTTACACGGTGCCAAAAACACCGCGCTTGCGGCGAGAAGACGCTTGGTCATGCCAGGACGGAAATGGTCGAGAACAGCATCGCAGGTGGCCGCGGATGAGACCAGGACTCATATAGTACGACCGGCAGAAGACTATCGTCTTTCGATGACATTTGCAGCGAAGCACGCAGATACGCGGCCAATTTTTTGCCTTTCGCTTCGTGTTAGCGTGTGACAGCTCGTTGTCGGCGTGGTTGTCGGAGTCGTGCAGCGTCCACGTGCACCAATGGTGTTTATTATTATTTATTTCTTCTTTTGTCTTTATGTATTTCTTTCTCTTTCTCATTCTTTCTTTTTATCTTCCTATTTTTACATTTATTTCTCTCTCTTTTTCGTTTTCTCACTTGTTTCCTCTTTTTTTTCTATTGGTATGCATGATTTTGCCTGCGTAACGGCAAGTGACGGCAGCATACGACAGCCCGGGCCCCTACAGTACTCCGCACTTATCATGGTCAAGGCGCTCGAAGAAAAAGAGGAAGAAGACCTCCTTGAAGCTGCAGAAGGCTATATTATTCGTGGTTTTGCCCATGTTACGCCAAAACTACGACAGGATACGATGGCAGCGTACGATAGCATATGACAGCCCGGGCCCCGAAGATGCTCCGCACTTAAAAGACATCCGCGAACAGATTGAGGGAACCGGCGTTGTTACAAGTATGTACTACTAATAAATTTTCTGAATACATTTTGTGTCGAGAAACGAAAAACACAGAAATGTTAAAAGAATGCTCTTCTGCACTTTATGACAAAAAAAAAAAAAAAGCTCACAGCATCCCATATGCATTTCGCTCAGACGACTCGCAGGTGAAAGCCAATTAATCTCTCTTCTCAGTCGAAATACTGATGCTCTCTAACATATCCTAACATATGCGAAATCCTAACATATGAATTGCACTGCCTCCAGGATCGGAAGAATTGAAAGCTTTCATCAGCCCACCTGTTTTTCCATTGCCTCCGTGATTCGCACACCTTCGGCGAGTGACGATGTCATGACATGACGTCATGTGACGTCAAATTATGACGTCACCAAGTTCGGTGATCTGTGTCGTCATCAGGTGATGACGATTTTTCGCATCACTCGTGTTGACGCCGTCGACGCTGCCGACGGCCAATTTTTGAGTTTATGAGGCGTGTAAGGTTTCCGCCTTAATATCTGGTTACTGGAGTCCGCATACTAGGCTAATGCCTATTTTCTTTGCGCTCCTATTGCCCCGCTTCGACATATGAGCAGGAGTTAGAGGTTAAGAAGGATTTTTATAGTGTTTTTTTAGTGCCTACAAATGCTCATTTTGACGGTGTGCTTGATTGGGACCGGTTGATCCATGGCGTAAGATGAATAAAACTGCGCTAAAGACGGCACGAGGAGGAGACACAGACAGGGCGGTTTTTGGTTCAGCGCCGTGTCTGTGGCTTCTTCTCGTCTCGTTCTTAGCCCTGTTCTATTTAGCTTATTTTGCCGTTTGAGCTTAAATACTTAAGAAATGCCTTTAAATGCCTATTTTTAAAATCGCCGCCGATACGAACACTATTTAGGTTCAAGTTTCGCACTCCAGTAAAGTTTGAGGATATTGCTCATTTGGCCTGGCAACACTGACTGTTTGGAACTCGATAAGATTCAGCCTAGTTCTCTTGTTCAGCCAACTGACACAAAACAACCGCCGGCAGCAGTGAGGTTCGACTCTTCGGTGAACTTACGCGGCTGCACTGACATGGCGCAAGCGGTTTATAAACGGAAAACCAAGGCTGTTTATTGAACTCTTAGACAAATTTATTTTGATTTTTAGGATATCAAACCGGACGCGCGTATGGTTTACCTTCCTGCCTTTCCTTCCTCTTCCGCCTAATTCTGATTTAATTGCATCAGATGCAACATGAAGCTGGCCTCTATGGCCTGGATAACTATACTTTTGTGGCAGAATGCTAGGAAACCTCACTTTCCTTCGTTAATTTTTTATCAACAAGCTGTCTTTTAAATAAACAGCGTGTTTCGGAGAAGGTACTACAGGGATACGCGTAAAACGCAATTACCTCAGTGCATTGACAACATTCATACCTTCTTTCTATGCAATATTTGTTACATTGCACGCACGAGCTTTCACAGCTACACAGAAGGAAACAAATCCCAGTGTCGACATCAAAGTTATCTGTACAATGTTCCATCATTCATACCGCCATCGAGATAGGACGTTCAGAGTTAATCACAGCGCTTCATGGACGTAACGTGCCCACCGTAACTCTGTAAAAGGAATTATCACCATAGATTTCCACTACAACTAATAAATATACGGACTGTTTGGAAAGGTGAACAAAATGACGTTTTACGATAGGCCATAACTGACACGCGACCATAAAAGCGCATTGTGGCGCCAAGCAGTGGTACTTTTATCTTGATTTCCAACAATAAAACTAGTGTTCTTTACAGCGTCGTTATTCAGAGATTTCAATGTCATGACCTGTGAATGATGTTTGGAAAAACGTGTACGTGTAACACATGTAAAGTTCTACCTCGCGGACAGCAAGATGTGCAAAACGCACTGCTAGGTTGACAGCGATGTTGTCTGAGCAGAAAGGTTGTTCAGTGGAATTACATGCCTCTGGACGTCAATTCTCACGCTGCATTTTTTGTTGTGTAGCGATACCTGAGAGATTCAAATATTCACTAAAGCAAAAAATGAAAAAAGGAGACCGAAAACACAGTCGCGTTAACCTCGTTAAACAATATGGCTTCCTGAGACATCGTTTAATGTATTGTATTTTATAAATAATGCTCTATAATGAATAATAATTTCTTCTGAAAATAGTACTCGAAGAGCACAAGGAAGTTAAAAGTATTCGCGTTGTATCTTTGCGAAAAACACACTCTAACTGCAGTTAATGGAACGTACTAATGTACAAAGTTTAGAGAAAAAAAGAGGTGATAAAGAATAAAATGCAGGCCTGCAATTTCACTTTTATTCCTATGTTACAATCACCTGGAAAAATAATTATGAGCGTCATAAACCACGAGGCGACACCTCCTATACGTTTAAAGCTGCTAAGTTACGCGTTATCATGCCCGAAGTACGCAATTCGTTCTGTGCGAATATAGTTAGATGAAATCGGCGCATTTTCGAGAAGATCTCAGGTATCAGAGAAATTTCCGTAGAGCTTCTTTCGGGCGGTCGACACCCAACGAAGCCTATTAATTAAGTAGCACCCATCCCTAGAACCACTTGTTAAACACTGCAGATTATTTACATTCCCGATTGATGGAGTACATTTCAAGCTACAAACATTGCTCACTCGCGACATACTTTAACCATCAGTAAAAGGGGCCCCTCTATTTCACCCATGGGAAAGGAGCTAGGGTTGTGATAGAGTCTTAATCTGCAGCATGAATTAAACAGGCATGCTTACATAATTTAAAGGGAGGTGGTTTCGAAACACAATGATAAAATGCCCCCACCTCCCCGAAGGGAATCGTGAGGAAATGCGACTGCATTTCTTGCGCCGACACCGACTTCTGCCATCGCCTTGAGAGGCGCCCAGCCAGCGAACGGTCGAGAGTGAGGCGCGAGCGGACGGGAGAGTGGGGCGCAGGGAGGAGAGAGAGCGAACGGCGAGAGAAGGAGCGGCGAAGCACTGCACCTACCCTCTCCTACACTCTCTCGCACCACATTCTCTGGTTGGTAGGGGCGAGGATAAGCGCGCGCGCCCGCAGCTGTTGCTATGGGAGAGGGAGTGAGAGCGGAGAGATAACACCTGCCGGCGCGCGGACACCGCCGCGGACAAGGCCGCCTGACATAGCCCGACTAAGAAATGCATTCGCATTTGAAATATAATCCGGGCATAGTCGTGAGGGCTTCCTTAGTGCAAGTTAACAGGAAAACCTTCCTGGCTTCTAGAGAGGCCTCTCGACCTATTTAAAGAGCCAGCACACTGAAAAAGTTCTTTGTGCCTGTTCTATACGCGTGATTGCAACATCTGTCAGGTTCATGCAAAGTTTACCTGGACTCTTTCGATTATGCCTGTCGGCATTATGTTGAATAGTAGCGTCTTTATGTTTAGCAGCCTAAACGAGCTACGTACAATCATACTCTGTCAAGAGTGCCGACCAAGTAATCAACCCGAATGCGAGAGCCAGACTACACGACAATCAACAAGTGCTAATGAGAGATGCTGCGAATACGTGTTCCCATAAATGAAACTGTGTTCGTTGTGAACACAATGTGTGAACTGGAAGAGCTCTAGGCAAATAGTATTGCGCTATTGCGAATACACGTTTGCTGAATAAAGGATTGTTTCCTACCAACATTTCTGCGTATACTTTACGTTCTTAATATAAGCTGTGTGAACTCTGCTCTTACATAAGTATTTTATTGCCTCGCTCCTTCTAACAGCCATCTTCCGGAAGAACGCCTCGTAACTCTGAGATTTTTTCGTTTTCGATGTGCCGCAGCAAGATAGAAGGTAAACTTTTGAGCCTCAGCACACTCTCAGCTGCTTTGTGTTTATTATTTTCTTCACATTTTCTATTATAAATTAGAGAGTGCAACAGTAAAAGCGGTGCTAATATCACGCTTGGATCGCTTTTTTCCCCTACGATATCTTGGATCTATTGCACGCTCTCTAAAATGAGCTGCAATATTTGCGCCTATTTCTTAATCAATGTAATCCCCCCTTTGAGGAAGTGGCTTTTAGTTGCATAAAAATCACAAAAAAAGACACATTGCCTCGCAATACCTTTTTCCCTCTTTTTGTTTTGTGGCGTGTGCCTCTTTGATAACTTCCCCGAACCTACGGCGCGTTGAACAAAAATTAACGGAAAGATTTCTCCCTTAGTATACGATCGTTTGCACCATCTGGCACTGATGTTCCTTGTTCATTCTCGCCAACACTATCCGCGATGTACGAGTATAGTGTGCTGTTGTCGCCGTAGATTTTTTCTTCATTATAGAAGATTCGATGCACACGAACGCGACCAGCAGGGAATATCCCGATAGCTGTTACGAAGGCGGCTTAAAAAGTTATAGCCACTGGCTAGACAAGCTAAATCATTGTGAAAAAACAAAACAAAACGCGTAGCTCTCAGAACACCCTGCCTTATTGCGGGAAGCTAAACTCTCCGGCGCCGCTTTTTAGGTTCTTGCCATAACAAAGACGGCAGAGTAAGCTATGTTCTCGAGGCCACGGGCTAAACGTGTCATACACAAAGAGGCACCGACCAAAGTCTAGTATATCGTCATCAGAGCGGAAGAAAACACTACAACGTTTTCCCTGGTGAAGACGCTCTTGCTAATTACCGGTATAATATAAACAAGCCACTCTCATTTTCTTAGTTCAGTGCCTTGCGTGGTTAAAAGTAAAAGGGTGCATCTACATGTTGGTGAACAAGGTAACCATATCTTTAGTCGCAAAAAATGTTTATATCATTGCTTGAGCGTATGTTGAAGCATCACGTCAGATTTGAATCGAAAGGCAATATTCAAACTTTTCATCCAACCTCGCGCTATTCAAAATATTCCTCACTGGTACATTTTGAACCTGTGAACGTGATTGCATGCGTAGACTAATTATATTGCGGCACAAGACATGCCTAACTTTCTTCTGTAGGATTCAACGTGTGTACGTTTTATATTCCGTACACGACTGGTACCGAAACATTTGTGCAAAGATTTTGAGCACAGCAAATGACACGGCAAGGGTTTCTTCGAACTATAAAGCCGCTGCTAGGCTGCTAGCAAAACAAAGTCGTGAGGAGATTCGTGCATTGCAAGCTCTACTCCTTGAGGCCGAAGTTATATGGGGATGTATGCAGTTCACACTTTCGATGCATAAACGGTCAGCCAGTTTCTAGTCAAGTCTTATATCTCTGCCTTTAATGCAAGGGCAAACGATATAACACGATTACTGTGTGAGTCGAATAAGTTAATTAGCAAAACTCTGCTCACTAAATCTTTGTATTCGCTTATATTCATGAAGCCATCCTTCCTATCTGCTCAAGGGAAACCATGTGTTACATTCAGCTTTTATACATGCAGTTAGCTCAGTACATTCATCAAGAATATGGGCGCACAAGACGGCAGAGATGCCTTAAAATTGGCTGCGTTATTATAGATAATCATATCGGGGTATCTCTATGAATCTGCGCGCTGTATGCGGTTATTCATCAAGCTGCCTATTTCTCTAATTGAGGGCAGTTACGAAAGGCAGATACGAACGAGAGAGACTGAAATAACATGCCAGAGATATGAAGACGACATGTAAAGAGACGAGCGCAAATTAATTCGCTGTTCATTGTCACTCACATAAACACGACTGGAACTCCTAGATTGCGAAAACAAGAACGCGTGTAACAGGAAATCGTTCTGGCCATTAAAATGTTCCCTTGCAGTAGTCATCAGGCACGTGATGTGGACATTAGAACGCTATAATAAACGTCAATGTCCTACAATGATAATCGTAGTTTTCCGGGAAGACTTTGACAAAAAAGCTTGTTCACGTCGATATTGAGATGCTAATACTTGGTCCTACTATTTCCGTTTACCTTTTACTTCTTCCTAAGACACATAATTCGCGTTACTGTATTTCTCTGGACAAACGTACTATTCTAAATTTTTCTTCGTTCCTTCTCTTAATCGACACGAGCACACGTTTAACACTTTGAAGACGGTAAAATATGCGACAAAAAATATGCGATTGAAAACAGGCCCCCAGGTTCGATGACGAGACTTGATTAGCCCTCTATCCCCGCAGTTCAATACATCAAAAAGTACAGTTTAGGTTCTCTATTCACGTCAAATAATTCACAACAAATAACAACAAAATATCGACAATAAGTTCAGACACCGTCCATCAATGTCAGCCTAATCATCGCGGCAACCATTAGATGAAAAACAGAAAAAAAGTATTTACCTGCTGCGAAACATTGAGGACCAAGCCATCACACTACTTCCAAAAGACATAAACCACTTGTGGGAAACCAGCCAGGTACCTGAAAAATGGCGCACAGCCACGGTAGTCCTCCTCTCAAAGCCAGGTAGACCACTCAACTTGGACAATCTAAGCCCTGTCTCCCTCACCTCGTGTATAGGAAAAGCAGCTGAACAAGCCAGCCTTAGCCGCGTATCGCGTTACATAGCCGATCATGAACTCTTTCCGTTCAACAGGGTGGAGTTCCGACCACATCTATCCACACAAGACGCCATGTTATTACTAAAGAAGCAGATCTTCGACTCAAAAACGAGATATGTCCGCGGTATGCTCGCTGTAGACCCCACCAAAGCACTCGGCACCGTCTCCCGCCGCTTCATACTGCAATACATTGCCAGCCTCGGACTCGGTAAAAGATTCAAGGCATACATCCGTTCTTTCCAGCAAGAAAGAAAGCCCAACTGCGAGTATCGCAACTCACATCCGACGCGTACACATTAGGCGCCAACAGGACCCCACAAGGGGCAGTCATTACTCCACTCATTTTCAACCCAGAAATGAAGGGACTGTCCGACAAACTCTGCGACATCTCTAACATAAACCATGCTATATACGCGGACGACATCACCGTTTGGTACCCGGGGGGCTCCCTGGCGGATGTAGAGCAGGCCCTTGAAGCCGCTCTCGACACCACAGAAGCCTACCTACAGAACACCTGACTGCGACTGTCACCCACGAAATCATAATTGCTACTGGACTGGCAATCCAGCCAAGGCGTGCTTCATCTAACCCCTTTATACGAGCATATTGGGTACAGCGCGAAAAACGACGAAGACGGAAGACAGAAGGGACACAGACGAGCGCTGACTCGCAACTGAAAGTTTTATTTGAAGAACACACGAACGTGAAAAGAATAGAAACAAACAAAACAAAAACGGAGAAACCTGGAGAAAAAAGCGTATCAGCATTGCGCAGAAGTGTTAAAAATGAATAGTACAAGATGCATAGCGTATCACCTGACCGCACATGTGCTCAGTAGATATGCGAACTCTTTGTCCGTGAGATTCAACGATGCCTCACTGACGCATGCGTCATCCATTCGTTTAATATGAAATGCCTCTATAACTTCTCTAGTAATCTTAGAATTATGCTTCGACAAGATTTCTGTATCTGCTAAAATAGGTGAACAGCCACACGTGCTACAGTGCGATGCCAGATGTGAAGCGTTCGGATTTTTGAGCGAATTGTTGTGCTCTCTTAAGCGCACATTTACGCATCGGCGGCTCTGCCCCACGTATGACCGCCCACATGTAAGAGGAATCTGGTATACGATACCGCGCTTGCAGGGCACAAACGTGGAAACATGTTTAATACTACAGTCACTTCTTTCTTTTTCACATTTCTCAATTTTCCTCCGAACCATTGGACAAATTTTTGAAAGCTTTTCAGGAGCCGAGAACACTGATTTTTACCCCATATCTGTGACCGACATTGCTCAGACCATGCGACAGTTTATGTACATACCGTAAAAGTGCTACTGTTTTGTAGTTTTCCTGTGTGGACTTCTTTCTGTTAGTAGGATCCTGACTTTTCACGTATTTTATTAGCTTTTCTGCGCACATACCTAGCACATGAGTTGGGTACCCGTTACTTTCGAGCATCTTAATCTGTGCTGTGAAGCTATGCCCAATGCCATGAGCGCAAGACGTGGTTAAAGCTGATCTTAAGACCGAGTAAGCTATTCCATTTTTCACTATTTTTGAATGATTCGAGGAAAAAGGAAGGACAGGTTCGTCGGACCTCGGAAGGTAGCGCCAACATACATGATTAGGCTCAAACGATAGGCTCAAATCCAAGAACTGCAAATTCTTTTCCTTTATCAGTTCAAGCGTGAACTTAAGATCATTCCCATATTCCCGAAAAAACCTTGAATATGTCTGTTGACCTCCTGTTATAATTACTAGAATGAAAAAATATCAGATAATCATCGACATAGCGAAAAACAGTCCCTGCTAAATCCTTAAGGTGGTGTTGAAGTTTTCTGTTAACGCGGCTTAAGTACATGTCACTGAGAACAGCAGCAACTCGGGAACCTACGCAGACACCACTGCTCTGAACGTATACTGCATCCTTCCATTTCACAAAAGTGTTGATCAAATAGAACGTTAACAATTCCAGGAAGGACTCCACTAGCATGCCGCATCTTTGTGTAAACTGAAACTCATCATTGTGTTCAGTTACCGCTTCTCTGACACTGCGTAGCAGTTCGGTTTGTTCAAGCAAGTAGAAGAGATCTTCTACATCAATGCTTCGAGCGAGTAGAAGAGATCTTCTACAGCTGCAATGTTCAAGCGAGTAGAAGAGATCTTCTACAGCTGCGCCTTTTACAAAATAACTTTGTTTCTAAAAAAGTGCAGCTTAAGGAAGCCAAAGAGCAACCAATCAAACTGCTTGAGCGACACGGCCTTCAACGCCTTGCTGAAAGTGTTAAGCAGGCTAAATCATTACACCTTCAACTCTTCTTCAGCGCCAAAACGCACAAGCCCAAAGTACCGTTTAGGGCCATAATTTCGGAGAGAGGCACTTGGCAGTATAAGATGTCCTTTCTACAGGATATGCTCGCCCCCCTTAGCCTCAATGACCCGTACCTGGTGAAGAATTCAGAGGAGATAGTCCAGTTTTTGTCTCGTAATAACCCATGTAATCACAAAGCCATCAGCATTGATGTAGAAGATCTCTTCTACTCGCTTGGACAAACCGAACTGCTACGCAGTGTCAGAGAAGCGGTAACTGAACACAATGATGAGTTTCAGTTTACACAAAGATGCGGCATGCCAGTGGAGTCCTTCCTGGAATTGTTAACGTTCTATTTGATCAACACTTTTGTGAAATGGAAGGATACAGTATACGTTCAGAAGAGTGGTGTCTGCATAGGTTCTCCAGTTGCTGCTGTTCTCAGTGACATGTACTTAAGCCGCGTTAACAGAAAACTTCAACACCACCTTAAGGATTTTGCAGGGACTGTTTTTCGCTATGTCCATGATTATCTGATATTTTTTCATTCTAGTAATTATAACAGGAGGGCAACATACATATTTAAGGTTTTTTCGGGAATATGGGAATGATCTTAAGTTCACGCTTGAACTGATAAAGGAAAGGAATTTGCAGTTCTTGGATTTGAGCCGATCGTTTGAGCCTAATCATGTATGTTGGCGCTACCTTCCGAGGTCCGACAAACCTGTCCTTCCTTTTTCCTCGAATAATTCAAAAATAGTGAAAAATGGAACAGCTTACTCGGCCTTAAGATCAGCTTTAACCAAGTCTTGCGCTCATGGCATTGGGCATAGCTTCACAGCACAGATTAAGAGGCTGGAAAGTGCCGGGTACCCAACTCATGTGCTAGGTATGTGCGCAGAAAAGCTAATAAAATACGTTAAAAGTCAGGGGCCGAATTCACAAAGCTCACTTACGATCAAATTTTCGCGCAAGAGAAATTTTGTCGCGTAAGTCGATTCACGAAGCCAAAAAAAACCTCGTAAGAGGCCATGGTTATCACATCGGCCGCTGCGATAAAGCGCGCTGCGAGCGTGCAGGAACATGCCAGTGGTGGTGATGCACTTGCTATATTTGCTGACGTCACCAAAAAAGGCTCGTAAGTGGATTCACGAAGCAAAAAAGTTCCGCAGAAATAGCGTGGCTACGAGGAAATGCTAAGAGTGGTCCGGACCACTCTTATGAACAATATGGCTGTTTAGAACATGCAACGTCGGTGGGGTATTTGGGCAGGGTGGGGTATTTGGGCAACGTCGGTGGGGTATTTGGATCGCGCATGTAAGGCTGCGCGATCATTGCTGGTATATTTTATTTTATTTTGGCGCTTTGAGTTTCGTGCGTTGTTTGCTTTGTACGCAGTGGACAGTATTGACACTCGCACTCGTCCAATAAGCTTGGTGTCGCAGTAATTAAGGAAGCTTATTGGTTGTCCGGAGCGAAAAATTATGCAAGCAGACTCGTGGTTGGATTAAAACCAAAGTACTACGTGAATGGTCGGTGAAGTCGAAAGCGGCGCGCTATTTGGTCAACATTTTTTGTTATGCTGTTGTGCTGCGTCCCACTTCCTCCAATGAGAGGTCCAACGTATGATGATCTACGCAGCATTGGTGGAAAGTACCACCAAAGAGGTTCAGAGGACGACATCAGCTGCTCGCTATTGGAAATAAAAATGAACGGAAGATTTCAGTTAGCTGTTATCAAGGCCTATTACGTGGTTCCACAACTTCTCTAGTTGGATTGGCTTTAACTAACCAATATGCACGTTGTCTGAAATGCAGCTGTCGCTATGCACGTTGCACCAATGCAGGGCGGGCTCGTACATTGCAAATCACAGCATATTAGCCATTTTTACGATTCTGCATGAAATCACAAACAAATCCAGCTTTTCGAACTTCACTGTTGAGAAACCGAAATGGAACGCGTTTGTATGGCAAGCAGTCAGAAAGAAATGGCTCCAGTAATTTGAAATGACACCGAAAAACGTGTGCGAAAGCTCGCGATTCTCGAGCATATATAAGCAAACTATATTACCGAATTCATGCCTCTTTGACTTTGAGCTGCCATTTAACCTGGCGTGAGCAAATAAATTAACGCTGTTTTCATCCGCTGATATGTATTTTGCTCTAAGAAGCGACAGATTGGCCCGGAAATCAAAGTGTAGCCACGGCGAAATCCCCGCTGCCGGCGCCCAGTGTAGCAGACGACAAATGCTAGCAGACGACAGCTTGGGCGAGAGGAGCATTGTGATTGGTTGGGAAGCAGTATTCTCGACATCAGGCCATCTTATGACGTTGCCAAAACACTTCTTTCATCGCGCGGCCCTGTCGTATTCGTCATATCTTCCCCCTCGCACATAAGAGCAATTTTTATCTCGCCATCAAAAACGCGCAAGAGCTTTCTACGAGTTCTCTCAGCGCTTGCTCCTGCTGCGTAGTTCGCCAAGACAACATGGCGTCGTAAACAGTGTATGCGTGTGGGTGCCAATTTTCACAAACGCTTCTCGCTTGACTTCCTTCAGCGTTCGACTGGATGTGTTTCGACTGGACGGTGCGTGTAAGCCGTGTGAAAACCAACGGCAGTGTCTCTCGGTGTACGGTGAGGCGTAGCGAAGCTTGTGCCTCGGTGTGTTTATGAAGCGGGGATCGGCGCCTGTGTATCGACGGCAACTAGCACTCGAGGAGCCTGCAATGTGTGTTCGAGTTTCGGTGACAGTTCGTTTGCTTCGCTTTCCAGTTTCTCAGTTGGGTGCAGTGCGGCATTTCGAATTGACAGCGCTTTGACACGTTACTTGAGTGATCCCGAGTGCGTACGGTAACGTATGAATTACGTGCTGTATTCGGTTATTGCTTGGCCGCTGGTTAGCCCGTGCGCTGCTATTTTCTCGTGAGCAGTCCAGGAAAAGGCAGTGTTTGAAAGTGAAACAATGTGTGTTGTGAACATTGGGGCTGTGTTGACATTTCGAAGACTCGTGAAGAGGCTGTGCTCGTGTGACAGAACATTAAAAGACAGCGTTGATGACTGTGTTTTGCCCTGTGAAGTTGCGATGGTGCTTTACGAGTGCTTTAAGGATTTGGCTCTGGGCTTCGCGTATTATTTTTTAACTCGTTATTTCGGCTTTTTGTGCTCATCGCAGTCCGAACGTCGTAATGTGTCGAATCGAAGTCGCGAGCCGATACATTCTCTTGTAAGTGAGGCTGCTTTGGCAGCACGCCTTGACTGTTCTTCGGTGAAAATTTCGAGTTCTACCTGGCAGCGAGAGCCCGTGAACGTCAGTCACGCTTGCCTCCCGAAAGAACACACTTTTCACCGGTGCCTTGCCTTGGGTGACGTCGTAGACCAGCGCTTGCTGACTACAAGTATTCGAGTCCATCAGACACGTCGTTATGCATGGCACTGGAGCCTCGACTACCACTGCTCATGGCGAGGTCTCACGCTTTACCAGTGGACGGACACGTCTTGCTAGCCTTGCATTTCTACGTCAACGGCAGCTTCCAGTCCACTTGCCTGTTTGCCGCAGAGCGCATTCCATTCCTGATGACACTGACGGCTGCTAATCGTTCTGCCACCGGTGAGTTGAACTTGAGCAGCTAATTTCGTTGCTATTCGCGTAGTACTATAACGTGTGTAAGCTTTTTTCAGCCCAGCAGATGTAATGTTACCCCATATTGAGTTCCAGTATAAAACATGTGCTACTATCACATATTATATACACACACACACACACACACACACATATATATATATATATATATTGTCAAGGAATGAGAGAGACAGACACAGCACCCTTGCTGCGGGCCGGCTGTTCTATTTCTTACTTCGTTCTCCTTTTTCTTTCGCTAGCTTTGCGCGCGCCCGTGCAATGTTGGCGCTATCTTCATTACACTCGGCCACGCTGCGGCACTGCATGGCGATCGAGCTGCACAAATCTTTCTGGTGGGCGGCTTTGACTGTTCCTAGCGGGTCTTTGCAGGTCTCGGTCCTTGTGTGACTTCGTTTGGTGAAACGCAGCTCTTTCAGGCGGACGGCTCTGGCTATTGCGGGAAGGTCGTAGCAGTCGCTGTCGCTTCTCTCGTCGCCTTTCCAGAAACACTGTCGGAGATTCACGATCTTTGAAGGAGCGCATCTTTGAAGGAGCGCATCTGCTTCGTGTCGATGAACTCCAATCACGCGAGCTAGGCGGAGTGTACGGTGCCGAAGAAGCAGGGGCGTCCATTGCTTCAGGCTTCCACAGTGGGGACAGGTGCATGTCGCGGTCTTGCAGCATTGTTGCCGCAGTGCTACTCGAGGCTGTCGAGCTGGCAGGTCTTGAAGTGTCGTGTGCATTCGAGCGGTCCCCTGTCGAAATCAGCGTCGCCAACAGGAGAGTTGGTCTGCACTGACAGGCCTTGGGATACTACGACCTCAACCGGCGTTAGCACCTTTGTTTCTTCTAAGGAGACGTCTCTCTGGAAATGACGAGCGTCCACGCACGTGTCCAATAACTTCTGCGTCCGGACAAATGGCTCATACTGGTCCGGACCGATCTTGTTGGTATCCGTAGACTGGCAGAGTGCGTGCATTCGTGGCTCGTCCGGCAGGGCAAGGGACCACGACTCCACGTGCCCAGGTGGTGTCGAGCTTGGAGGCGGCCTCGCCAACTGCTGAGGCTCGAGGGTGGTCTTGTTTTCTGTAGTCGGGCTGCAGGACTGCGATGAGACATCGAGCTGGCGCCTCACGTGAGCTCGATGTATGGGAGTAGGCACGTTGGAAAAGGGCACCGCTACACCATGCACCTCCCTATCTCGTTCCACAAGACAGGGCAGGGTGGTAGATGGCCGAGGTGCACTGTCGAGGTGGTGAGGCTCACATCTCCCATCCGCGGTAGAAAATGGGTCGGCAGGAAGGAGGTCGCAAGTGTGGGAAAGGGGGCGAAAGAGACTCGTCAACTTCGCACACCATTCGGACCAGGACTTTTGTTTGATGCCTTCGTAGCCGTGCCATGCCTTGGCCGCACCGCCAAGGCGGTCGATGGCAAATAGCCATTTTCTGTCTTCCGACCAGGCAAGGAGTGTGCCGAGTGCGTTGACGGTCTCAATCCACCCGAAGACGTCGTCTTGGAAGCCATGGAACTCCGGTACTGCCCAAATAGCTGCCGATGATGGTGATGCGGCAGACGAGAATCCGGAGTTCAGCGGCGAAGAACGGTCGAGACGTCCTGCAAGTTGTTTGAGGAAATGGAAGAGCTCCGAGTCGCTGTAGGGTGAAAGTCCCCATGAGCCAGGAGTTGCGGCCGCGGGAGTATGCGGTGGTCGCAGCACTCACGGCGGCGTTGTCCCTGGCCAAGGAAGCGTGAACTGGTACTGCTGCGTCGGTGAAGCGATGTTGAACCGCCGAGGAGGCCTGGACGCCGTCCACGGATGGTGCTTGAAGCGCCGACAGGTTGCCAGGTACCGAGGAGGCATGTACGCCGTCCCTAGGCGAGAGGAGCCCGTGCGCGTTGTTGTCGCGAAGTAGCACGTCGCCGGACAAGTTCGCCGGAACCACAATGGAGGCCTGGACGCCGTCCGCTGGTGGTGGGATCGATACTTGCCGCGGTGGTCGACTTGCGGGTTCCAACATCGAGGAAGCGTGGCGGCGTTGCTCAGGAAGACGCGTCACCTCAAGCTAACAGCTGGGGTTCTTCAAAGCCTTTCGACGACTGCGCCATTGTCAAGGAATGAGAGAGACAGACACAGCACCCTTGCTGCGGGCCGGCTGTTCTATTTCTTACTTCGTTCTCCTTTTTCTTTCGCTAGCTTTGCGCGCGCCCGTGCAATGTTGGCGCTATCTTCATTACAATATACATACATACACGAAGGAAAGAAGTGTGAACTTAAGGGCTCGTTTGCTTTGTTAAGCACATCGTTAATGCGAACTAACAGACTATGATGCCAAGGAAAGTATAGGGGACTTTATTAGAAGTTATTGTAAATGTGAAGAAAGGAAAGTGGTCGAAAAGAAAACTTGCCACCGTCAGGATCTGAACCTGCGACCTTCGAGTAACGCGTCCGATGCTCTACCACTGAGCTACGGTGGCGGTCATCCCTCCGTCCACTTTATAGGGTATATATGTGCATTTTTAAACGTGGGAGCTTGGCATTACGGCTAGTGTGGAACACTCTTTTTGCCTGTAGGCGTCACGTAGCACGTGATCTTATTACGAGTTGGCAGCTGACTAATAATCCCTCGCATGCCACCTGAAGGCAACAAGTCTGCCAGACTTGTTGCTTCTATGAACGAAGGAAAGAAGTGTGAACTGAAGGGCTCGTTTGCTTTGTTAAACACATCATTAATGCGAACTAACAGACAATGATGCGAAGGAAAGTATAGGGATAGGGGACTTTATTAGAAGTAATTGTAACGTAAATGTGAAGAAATATAATATATATATATATATATATATATATATATATATATATATATATATATATATATATATATATATATATATATATATATATATAGGCAAATATGTCAGCAGTGTTTATAGTTTGATTTAAGCAGGTGTTTATTTGATTATTAAGAGGAGCCTGTCTACCACACTTGTTAGTGCAGAGGTGAATATTTGATGCGAATTTATTTTTCAGTAGTCATGTAGCACTTTTTCAGGAATTCCCTTGATTTTTCAAAATTTGTTCTATAGAAGATTACCGCTGTGGTAGCACTATACTTTACCAGGACACGTATATTCCTGTATGCAAAGCTGAGTATACTTTTGGCGCAAATCGAACGAGAACACATAACACAAAAGAACAGGACGGGTACCGAACTTCCTGTTCTTTTGCGTTATGTGTCCTCGTTCGATTTGCGCCAAAAGTATCCTCAGTTATGAACCAGTACCAACTAGCTCGAACTAGAATTCTGTATGCAAAGCTTACATGGGGATTCAGTTTGTTCCAAAGTGAATATAGCATATTTGATAGCTTTGACGATAGCTTTGTGTTACTGCCAAATATGTATTAAAGCGATTTTGATGCTGGTTTTTTTAACGTATCTTTTTTGGCCTCTTCACAGATTGCAGACTTTCCCAAGGTCCTGGGATACATCAATTGCACGCACTGACAAAACAAGCCTCCTCATGACTTGTAGCACCCGTACAGAAATAGGAAGGACTTATGCTCCCCGAACGTGCCAGTATTTTGCAATGGTGGGGGTGTCATCGTACAGCAGACCTCGAAGTGGCAGCCTCATCTGGATGGACTGTGCGCTGCCGGGGAGCCTCGAGGGCACAAAACTGCTTCATGGTTGGTTGCTAGGTTAATTATTCTTTAAGTGCAGATGGTGAAGTACACACCACTTAATGTGCACAAATTAAGAACCCAAATACCGTTGCTAACAGTGGATGCCTGTATACTGACACAGCGATGCCAATTAGACTCTTAAGAAGAAGCAAACTGCAAGATAACTGACAATGTCGAAAGTGTGAAGTCTGCTGCTTATGAATTTAACACCATACATGTGAGACTGAAAAGCTTGTGATTTTGAAATTGCACAAATACTTTCATTACTTATAGAGCTCCTGAGCTTGTGACTTGCTCTGTGGTTCAAGTGCTCTGCATGGAAATAGCAAGTGAGTGAAAGCCGCTTGGCTGTTCAAAACTTGTAGGGAGAAAGAGCTATATGGCAAATTCAATAGGGAGAACAGCAGCACTCAAAAGTACGCTGAAAGTGCTCTCTTCTGAGCTGGCGGGTTTCAGTGGTCGAACAGGAGTGAGAGCACTGTCATCCAGCGATAGAGCGAGAGCGCTTTTGCTGCTCTGAGAACAGGCAGGAGCAGTATGTAGTGCTCTCGCCTGAAAAGCGGAGTAGGCGCAGTACGACGAGAGTCACGTGACTTTTAAACATCACATTATTTGTATTTGTTTTAATTTTGCTTTAGCCGGTGAGCGCGGCGGCAAGTGTAGGAACCGTGTGTAGGCTGAGATCTCTGATATTTGACACTACGAAGTGTACACTGCTACGTTTGCTGGATGCCCACAAACATGTAACTATGGCGAACAAGGGACTGAGAGATTCGAGGCGTATTTCGCCGCCCTCCAGTAGAGAGTGCTGGGCCTTCGTATGTTTTGGTCACATGGTATATTTCTGCCCACTCGTCAACCTCTCACCTGCTCTCCAGACTCTTGCCGCATTCCAGTGGCAGATCGAGTGGCCCTGCACTTAGTGCTTTGGCCTTCACTCCTCACTGCACGACGCCCCTACTTCTGTTCTCTCAAAGAAACTCGCGAATAGTTCACGCCTCAGGCCACACAAGGGCAGTAAATGCGCATTTTACCTTACATAGCTTGTCTTTTTTTTCAATGTTGTAGCATGTTGTATTTATGCCTTACATGTTCTCAGCACAATTACATAGTGATGTGTTTATTTCTACAAATCATTAGTGACCCAAGTACACGCTTGTTGATCTCTAAAGGTGACTCTCTGTATGCCTGAAAGCCATGGATGCTCTCCCTGCTGTCTGTGGCTGGCCTAGCTGAGCAGCAGTACAGTGCAGCTGCCACCCGTGCAAGAGAAGTCATAGAGCGCACCTTTGGTGTTCTGGGCAGGCCACAGCCTATTCGTCTGGCATGGTACTGACATCAATAATAATCATGGTGAGTGTTTGTGGCAGCCGTAAGAGCCCATTAGCATGAATTTGCAGATAATGAGTGTGTTTGTTGCTTACGATTCCTAATGAAGTGCATTTTTTTTAAAGTGTACTTTGTTAGGAAAAATAGCTGCGGGCAACAAGCCCACTTATAATCCACAAATGATTTGTGTTTTCTGGTCTGCAAAATTGCTCCTGCGCACTGCATGATGAGGTGGCTATGTTACATAATTTTGAAGTTAAGAACATTAGCTGTTGTATTGTAGCATAGCGTAACATGAGTAACATAGTAAACTCACTTTTGGTTGGCTCCTTGCACTTAGTTTGAAGTCGAAATAGAATGTAATTTATTGACTTATATGCCTCACTTTTGGGCAGAAGTTCATTGCCATCAATATGAACATCGTAGTTATCCATTTGTACTGTAAAATAACTTTTTCAGCCTTCATTATTTATGTCTCCATGATGAGACTTTTTTTCTTCTTTTCTGTTGTTTCTTCATACTTGTCATCGGCTCCTAAAATTACGACAGCTATAGTTCGTGCATGTTTATCAACTTTATACTCCTACACATAAGCACGGTTGTAACAATCATCTGTATTTTTCTATGTTCCAGCAGTATCATGGGATCAGGTGCCCCATGGTCATGTACAGTGTATCTCGAACAGAGCGCAGAAGACCAACCAGTAAAGAAAGACTACCAGTGACTGTGTGCCGCTGTTCAAAATGCACGTCAACAAAAAGAATACATTGTGATGGCTGGAGCAGTTTACATTGTATGGTGACAATCTGCACAGCTGCAGTTTAGTTTCTGAGCCTGCATCATTCAGCCATTTGTTTGCACCTTAGCATTTAAAAGGAATTAAATTCTTTACTTAATGTACCAAATCATGACATTAATGTAAAACACACTGTAGTGGTAGTGCGCAAATTGATGTGAGCTACCTCAAATTTTTAGCATGCACGTAAATCAAAGTGCCTGCGTGTCACTGCATTTCACTGCCGTGGGAAAGAGCAGCCATGGTGGACAACCAAGATCGTGTTTTCATGTTTGGTAGTGGAAAAATTCAGGCCATTGAATTGGGTAATTTTTCACTTGGTCGATATATTCCTTCAGGACACATTAGTATAGCAAGCACGATCTCATGTGTGTACATGCTCTGGAAAGAACTTCTACATGGATTAGTTAGGTGAACGAGGATTGTCGCTATTCCTAGTATATCCAACACCAGGCTTTAGCGCCTGTGTAATGTTATCCCGTTGCCTCTCAGTCCTCTTGAACAGTTGACCTGTCTGTTTGTACTGTGTAAGTTTTAACAGTTTTTTATACTGTGTTTGCTACCATAGGTTTCTTCCCTAATGTAATTGTATACTCTGCCAACTGTTTATCACCTATGCAGCTTTCCTCGTATTACTGCTGAAAGTACTCATTGCATTTGGTGTGTAACTATACCATGCATTTACTTCTCTCTTTTGATGCATCTGTACCATGGTTTGGCCATAAGAGTGCTGCTGGTGTGCTCTAGTCTTGAAGCTGGCGACTTCCAACAAATTTGAAGCTGGAAGTAACGATGTGCTTATTATCATTACTACTATAATCAGATAAGCTGTCCAAGCTCCTTGTAAATGTATTTAACATTCTGTAAACTGTTCAAGGTAAACGTTCTTAAGTTTTTTTTTTATTGCGGTCCTTGATTTATGCACCTGAAACACAATTACATTGTAGTGGCACATTATAGACTGTGATTCTGTAAATTTGTGCTCAGGACATTGCAGCTGAGGCCAGCCGCAAGATAAACATGCAGGGCACTGAAGCATCACGTCATGTACATTACAAACAGTCCTTACCCAGCAGTGCACTGAAATTTTTCCAAGCGAAATAAGATACTACTGGATGAGAACTCTGCGGATGTCCAGACTTTGAAAACGTTGTGAGTAGTGTTTTCAGGAAAAGCAATGGGTCTTGATATGCCAACAGCAGCATTGTTTGCATGCGGCGAGGAGCTTAGTAGCAGCGAATTGTTTTATTTATGTATTGTCCAATATTTCTCTGAGCTGTGCCAATTTTTCAGTCCATGTCACTGAACATTGCTTGTTATTGTGTGGAGAATGAGCTGAACTATGTATGAACTTTGTGTGATCTTGCAGACATGACCCATATTGTGATACACTGCCCTCGTCTAGCATGGCATTGTGAGGGGCTCTCTCATATTTTGTCGTGGGCTGTCAACCCATGAAGATGTATAAAAATTGCATGAAAGTGGGGAGCAACAAACTATGCTGTGTGTGTGTTTGTGTGTGTGTGTTTGTGTGTGAGAGAGTGAATGAATGAATGCTTTTCATTTAGTGTAACTTTGATAAGAACTTTGCTGACTTTCTTTGTCCTATTTTTATTTCTCAAGTATGTTTCCTACTGCGCAAAAATGAATGCAACCTTACACAAAATGCGTGCATTCACAGAAGGTGTTTCATTTTACAATGAACAGTCGTGAGCAAGAAGTTGGGAAATATGGAACAAACGAGCAAAAATAAGTTTATAGCACAGCTCCTCTGTATAACATTGCTTCTACACATTGTGCTTGTCGAAAATGTGGATTTCAAGTATTCAGTTTCAACCAGCATAACCAAGCATTTGCCCGTGGCTGTACATATACTTCTTTATATATGTGTGGTATTTTTGCATATTGTCATACGTGTTGCCAATTGCTATTAAGGGCAGAAACCTAGTCAAGCTAAATACGCGGATTTTTGTCTGTACACATGTCATCTGTACTGTAACTGCTGTTGATAAAAAATAAACTTGGGTATAACATTCCCGTGCAGTCACCAAGAGAAGAGTAGCCGTCTCTGACTCAAATGAATTTGCCGCAATCTTTTCCCAGGCTGTTTCGCTTGGGACAATCGGGGACCCTCAGCTCAGAACTCGATAGCCTGCTAAAGTTATTTATAAGCATTGACAGAGGCATTACACGGAGGTACGCAGCACGACAGGGACCGAGAGAGAAGACGCAAACACAGCACTGTGTGTATTTACTGTCTGCCCCTGCCGTTTTGCGCTGCTGCGTGTAATGAATCCCAGCCAACTAGCACGAAAACGTGTCCCGACAAAGGCCGTCATCTTGGTCACAAGCAGTTAGGTCACCGCGTGTGTCTAGATTTTCTCGAAAATATCGTGGTATCTTGACTGGTCCTCGAATAGCCAGAGACGTCAGAAGTAATTGCCCGGGTATTATAATTAGGTTTCGGGACTGGGTGCTCTTGCGGCAGTAGTGGTTAGAAGAAAAAAAAAAATCGTATTTCTGAAATGCATGAGGGAGCATGCCACAGCACTTTTTGCTCGAAAGGGGGAGTCGAAGAGAACGGAAAGGGCACCTTCTCAAGCTAAGAGTGCCCGCAACACATAACTACAGGCCGTGCAACCTGCTGTTTCATTAAAAAAAAAAAAGTGGGTTCTTGGCGACACTGCGAATCGAACTCGGTGCCTCCTGCATTGTAGTCGGTCGCTGTAACCATTAGACTACCGCGCCAGCGCTTGAGATGAGAGTTGGCCACTGTAGTGCTAACGCAATTGTTAATATATCTCCTTTTGCTAGAAATACGCCTAACGCAAAAGGTCCGGCAAAACTCGATAAAAAAAAATAAAGGCTCGGAATTCGTAATGAATTCGCCTGAGGCCACTCGAAGGCGAAATCCATCGAGTGTAAATACATGACTGTATTTCACATTGACGTACGATATTCACTACTCAACTATCGCTAATTAACTCACTAATGTCACTTTCATTCAATCAATACTCGTTTTGTTTCGCTTATCGTCGTTTAAATAAACTGTCACTAATCAGATCACTGCTTAATTTCCTTCTATTCCCATATATAAGCCCGGTCATATTCTCGCTCGCTTTTTGTGTAGCTTTCGCTCCCATACACGTTAGTAAGTAACGCGAACAAATCTTGTATGCTCTCCAAGCTACCGGTGCCGTTCTGTGGAAGCTTGCCATGACGTCTGCTGCGCCAGCGGATCCTGTTCCTAACGTTCTTCTCTATCGATTCCTTTTCACTCTTTCGAAAAAACGATGGCAGAGACACGCAAACGCTGTCTTTTTCCTTTTTTTTTCTTTGCTAAACGCGCAGCACGCGCGCCTCGATTCACGAGGCACGTGTGATCATGTCACTTCAGGCCGATACGCAACGTTGCTTGTTTTATTTGTTTGCTCAACTACAGACCAATTCATTTCCTTGCCTCTATATGCTACATCGCTTTCATCCGACTCTCTACCCCTCCTACTGCCCCTTCTGTGGATCCGTACCGACAGTGTACCACTCCACGTGGGAATGCTCTGCCCCACAGGGCGTTCCTCCCATTCCCAACCCCACCCCCTTCCTCTTGGGAGTCTGCACTGCTCAGCTTACGCCGGCAGGAACAGCAGCAGCTGGTCCAGCGGGCTCGCATGGTCGCGCAAGGCAATGGAGCCCTGGACTGAGGGGCCCCACCCAAGGAAGGCTCTGTGTGCATTTGTTAATAAAAAAGTTTATTCTCTCTCTCACACAAACGCTGCAAAGATGAAGTGACCTGCAGCGCATTGTTTTATGAAAAGTATAAGCACGTATAAACTGCCCGACGAAACTTTCTCGTTTTACGTGTTCACATATCTAAGCGTACCACTCTTCTCTTATTCTGGCCCTGTCAAAATGCGGCGATGAATTGAACCTGCGACAAGATACACTCAGGATACCTCTCTTACTGCTGCCTTTATATTACTGAACAGTTTCTACGTAGGCTCGAAAGCCGCTCCTATGTATTTTGCCAAGAACTTTGTAAGAAATCCAACCTTGTACGTCTAGCTAAAAAACACCCTAATGGCGACCACCTTACCGTGCTTGAACACACCTCGTGAATTGAATGCCATCGCAGCTTCATCAATAAAACTAAACTATTGCAACGAAGGGGGCGAGGTTTGGGTCACATCTTCAAACCTTCAAGGTATTAATTTATGTGCGCTTTCATAGGAGCGGTGCGTCACCTACAGTTGGCGAGATAGCGCACGGATTCTTGCTTAACGCCACCGAGCAACAAGCTACATATGGTCATTCATCGAACGCGAGCGCTTGGCTTTGTTCAGGCCCCGCAGACGCCTGCTGCAACGCGGCGGTGCGTAAGCGGTGTAGCAGACGCCCGGAACTGGAAGCTGAGATGCTGCGAAAAGACATGGGCCATCATCGTATAATCTCGATGCTAGATGCCTTGCGTGCTGCCTTGATATTATCGGCGCGCACTTGTTTCTTTCCTTGTCGTTTCATCGGCTTTCGCGTTGCCTCCTTGCCCTCAAAAGTGACGCGTAAGTTAAATTCGTGCCATTGCTATCGCAATCCCTCGCGATACGAGAATTCTTGGCTAAGAAACTGGCGTAGGCAAGAGAAAGCTTTGTGAATTCGGCCCCTGTTTGCCATGCAGACTGCCTGGGTTCGATCCTCTCGTTCACGCGAACATCTTTATTATTTATTTTATTTGCACCTTTCTCGATTTTTCGTTCACAGACAAGATGATGATTTTTCGCTCACAACCAACGACGCCGACGCCGACACCGACGCCGGAATTTCTGCGAAACGAGCTCTTTAACGCTATCGCGTTAAAACTGATGTCCTGTTGGAAACCGTGAGCACTGCACGCACTTTTTGTTCTTTTTTTCTCGTTTATAGATCGACTATTGCGAAATGCGCGAGCAAGAGACTGGAACCTTTTTTTATGGTATATCGAGCCCGTTTTCTAACGCAGGAAAGTTGACGAAAAAAAAAAAGGTTCC
>JALIZH010012727.1:0-11744 GCA_030522465.1 Rhipicephalus appendiculatus | reverse complement strand
ATTGATTGTGCGAGGACGTTACGGTCGCTAGTGTCGAGGCAGCGTGAAGAACCGTCCAGAGGCACAGCAGCGATCCGAAACACGAGCCGAGCGAGCCGAGCGTTGGCGATGCCAGTTGGATGAAGGCGCATCTTCTTCACAATACATACAAATCAGTGCCGTCCTTGTAATATCAAGTGCACGGCGAGGTAGCGCTACAGATGGGTTTCACCTTGAAGCCTCCTTAGTCAAATGCCTACTGGCAATTGTGAGGATTAATGAAAAGTTTTGCTTTATTCAGCAGATTTTTTGCAACCATTTGGGTGATCGCACACAGATGATTGATGGAAGACTACCCTTCCCTGAAGGCAGCTTGCTCTTAAGCTTGAATGATATTGTAACGGATTGAAAGAGAGGAAACGCAAAAATCCGATTTATTATGGGCGAACTTGTGCCCTGAAAACTAGATGCAAAAATGAAGGAGTCCTCTAGAGCGTCCCAAAGAAAAAACTGTCCCTCGGCCTACGCGTGTCGTCTTCTTCCTTTTTTCTCGCAGGTCCAAAACCATTGACACGTGCTCGTGCACGAGAGAGGCATGAGTTGCTCTGCGAGAAGAGCGAGCAGGCGCGAAACATTGGACGCTGACCTCGTGGCTCACTGGCCTTCATGATACCGAAAGCTTAGTAGTCAGTCTCTGCGAGTAGTCGATCTCTGCGGCATTAGTACCCTTTTTCGGGAAATACGCCTCGTCCCGATGCGCGATGAAAGGAAGTAAACAAGCAGGGAGCGTTTTCACTGTCTCTCGTAATAAGGTTTCATACGCACTACATGTGCGATCTCCGCAGCGTTTCGCCGCCTTGAGCACCCGTGTCCATCGGTGATGACTTCGTAGTTTAAGTCGCTAATTCATCGGAGAAACTTATATGGACCAAAGTACCGACGAAGGAACTTTTTCTGGTGGATCGCGGCGTCGTATTGGTGGCCATATCCACACTCGGTCACCTGGATGGTACTGAACTTCTCGGCGGTGCAGGTTGTAGTAGCTTACGTCTTTGCATTGTTATTCACGTATTCGGTGTCGTGCCAACTGGCGTGCTTCTTCAGCCCTTTTCAGGAAGTCATCAATTTCATATGGCTCGCAATTATCGTTGTCTACTGGTAACATGGCGTCGAGTGTTGCAGTGACAGTGCGGTCGCAGACCAGCTGAAATGTTGTTACGCGGGTGGTCTCCTGCATGGCTGTATTGTAGGCGAAGGTTGCGTATGGCAAGATTTCGTCCCACAATTTATGCTCAATGTCAACGTACATCGACAGCATGTCAGCAATGGTGCGGTTTAGGCGCTCCGTCAACCCGTTCGTTCGGGGATGGTATGACGTGGTCTTCATATGACTGCTGTTAGTCATTGTCATTAAAGACTGCATCAAATCAGATGTGAACGCTGCTCCTCGATCGGTAATCACGATGATTGGGGCACCATGTTGAAGAACTATGTTCTGAACAAAAACTTCGCCACTTCCGTTGCCGTTCCTCGCTCAAGGCAGCCCGTTTCAGCATATCGTGCCAAATAGTCAGTCGCAACTATGATCCACCTTTTTCCTGATGCCGACATGGGAAACAGTCCGAGGAGACAGATGATGGATCCGTTCCAACCTGTTGAAATGGAGTCTGAGGCGAGTCTATGGGCTGGAGAAGGCCGGCCGTCTTGAGGGGTGGTGCTTTGCGTCTTTGACATTCGCGACATGTCTTCACGTAATGCTGCACGGACGCTAGCAACTTGGGCCAGTAATATTTTTGATGAATTCCGGCGAATGTTCGGCTGACACCCAAGTGACCCCCACACGGTTCATCATGACAGGCTCTTAGGGTTTCAGGCCTCATAGCTGACGGTACAACGAGTAGGAACTTCTTGTTGTGCTCAATCAGTGGCGGAAGCCAGGGGATGGTAACATCAAGTACGCCCCCCCCCCCCGAAATTTTTTTTTCGCCATAGCATACATAGCGAAAAATGGCCACTTCAAGGAGATGCCCTCTGAAACTCCGTAGTGGCAAGGGGGTGCCCCCCCCCCCCGAAAAAAATTTCTGGCTACGCCCCTGCGCTCAATGTTCCTCTTGTAGAGTGCATTAGCTCGGGAGGCAGAATGAGGATAATCGTCTCATAAATACATGAGGAATTCTACGTCATACCCTTCGAGATACTTTATCAGTGGGAGCAGTTCCGTGGTCAGCCCGTTGATGCTCGGCGATTTCCGAGGTTTCCATCACGCAAAGGATTGGGAAGTCCTCGTCTTCTGAAAGAGTAGAGTCGACTGGTGAGCGTGATAAGCAGTCAGCGTCGTTATGTTTTCTGCCAGACTTATATGCAACGGTAATGTTGTATTCTTGGGAGCCTGAGACCCATCTCGCAAGTCGTCCCGACGGGTCTTTTAAGCTCGCCAGCCAGCAGAGTGAGTGGTGATCGCTGACGGCACGGAATGGCCTGCCGCAGAGGTATGGCCTGGACTTACTGATCGCCCATATGACTGCCAAACACTCCTGTGTCGCAGAATAGTTTCTTTCAGTTTTTGAGAGGGTGCGGCTAGCATATGCTACTTTCTCTTCTCCATTTCGCCATTGAACCACGACTGCGCCTAGGCCAAGATTGCTGGCATCTGTATGGACTTCCGTGTCGGCGGCCTCGTCGAAGTGGGCGAGGATAGGTGTGGCTTGCAAACGCTTCTTGAGTTCGTTGAAAGCACTCTCTTGTTCGGCGTGCCAAATGAATGGTACGTCCTCTTCGTGAGTCTTGTTAGAGGCTCGGCAATTTTTGAGAAATTTTCGACAAACCGTCATAGTAAGCGCATAAACCCAAAAACCGACGTACCTCCTTCTTGTCTCTCGGCTTGGGAAATAGTCAGATGGCCACAGTCTTGTCGGGGTCCAGGCCAACTCCTTCAGCGCTGATTACATGCCCCAGGAAACGAAGCTTTTCCAATCCAAACTGGCACTTTTTCCTGTTTAATCGTCAGGCCGGCCGACTGGATAGCGGGAAGTACCAAACGGAGTGTTTCTACGTGCTGGTCAAGCGTTGCTGAAAATACCACAAGCAGTGGGACTGCCATTTGAAGCCCGAGAGGACGCTATCCATCATGCGCGGGAATGTTGCTGGCGCACAGCAGAGACCGAATGAAAGTGCTCTAAACTCATACAGACCGTCTGGGGTGACGAAAGCAGTCTTTTCCCCGGTCTCTTTCGCCCACTTCCAATTTGCCAATACCCACTTTTTAAATCCAGTGAAGAGAAATATCTTGCGTTCCATAGCCGATCCAATTCCGTCTATCATCGATACGTGGCAGAGGGGTATACGTCACGCTTGGTCCCGCTGTTCACTTTTCGGTAATCAACGCAGAATCTCAACGTTTTGTCCTTTTAGATGTGAAGCATCTTATGGCGAAGCTTAATCCGGTGGTGGTGGTGGTGGTGTGCCGCGTGACCATCTCTTACTGCGCATGCGCAAACCCTTTCAAAAACAAAAATTAAAAAAACCTCCCTCCCCTCTCTCTCCTCTTAGGCATCCCTCCCCGCGGCAACCACAGCCTCACTGCGCATGCGCCTCCTCCTCTCTCACCTGCGCTCCCCCTCTCTCCTCCTAGGCATCCCTGCCCGCGGCGTCCACACCCCACTGCGCATGCGCGTCCCCCTCTCTCTCCTCTCCACGCTCCCCCTCTCTCGCCTCGCGACGCCGACGCAGGCAGGCCCGCTGGGGCGAGCTTCTTGGTTGAAAAAAAACCGACTGCTCTCGCTGCACAACCGTTCAATGGCCACCCCGTATATATGGCAGTGGATCTTGACCCTGCAAGGTGGTGCCGGTGGGGAGATTTCTCCTGTGCGTTGTTCAACAATAAAAATTCCCGCAGCGTGCGCGTTAACTAAAAGCGGACTGCGGGTCTCTGTGTCCAGTCGGGGTCTTCTGTCTCTCATTGGCCATTAGCAGCGATTGGCATGTTCCAGTAGGAAATACCGCTCCCATCACTGCGTGCTTTGCGCCTCCCCAGTTTTCTCCTGCGCAACGCTGCGATGAGCGCCAGCGTCAACGCTGCCGCCAGTGTAAGCGTTAGCGCCCGCTGCTTCACATCTACACATGGTTCCCTTAGCGGGAGATGGTGTAATTTTTTTCCCTCAGAAGAACTACTGGCGATGCCCACGGGCTGTTAGATGGCTGAATGACATCGTCCTCCAGCATCTCTTTCACTTGACTCTTTATGATCTCTCGTTCCTTCGGTGATACTCTGTACGGAGGTTGGTATACCGGCATTGTTGCTTCGTCTGTTATTATTCGGTGTTTAACAATCTGGGTCCGCCGTACTTTTGACGAGGTACAGAAACATCCGGTGAAACCTCTTATGAGGTTTTGTATTAGTTTCTTCTCGGCTGTTGATAGATTTCGGCTGATTGCAACTGTTGCCGCGACATCGTGCGCAGGTTCAGAAGCAGGTGGCCCTGACGCCAGGCCACATAAGCCTGTCACTGCTGCAAAACCGTGCAGGAAGGCGATAGCAGTGTTAGCAACATGCTGAAGTTCATTTCCGACGTTTGTGAGTAATACAGCGGCACACCCACCACGTAATTGAGTAATGCCTCGGGCGACACAAATGCCTTTCTTCACTAGTAGCTCGACGTTTGCGTCCACTATACCTTCAGAATCAACGAATGCTTCATTTCCTACGCTGACCAGCACGCTGCATCGTGGTGGCACGGTAACATCACCGTCCATAACGCGTAATGCAGCACACTCTGGCTCCTTTGTGTCTATGGCCAGTTTCGTTGAAAAGGAGACGCTAGAATTCTCCAGGTTGATTATGGCTCCACTTGCTCGCAGGAAATCTATCCCGAGTATTACGGCCCTCGAGCATTCCGGAAGGACGACGAAGTCAGCGTCGTAAGTAGCGCCTTGAATTCCGACTCTTGCGGTACATCTTCCCAGAGCTGTAATGAGATGGCCCCCAGCCGTACGTATTTGTGGTCCACTCCAAGCCGTCAAAACTTTCTTTAAACCCTTTGCCATAGCATAACTGACAACCGAATAATCTGCACCTGTGTCGACTAAAACGTTAAATTCACACCCGTCTAAGGCAACGCGTAACTCTGAAGAAATTTTGTCTTTACTTATCTTGGTGGTCGTATTCTGCTCGTTGCTGCTGCACTGGGGCCTTGACGGAGGATCTTCACTTTGTCGGACATCAGCGGCCTCGCCTCCCAGGTCGCTGGCTTCAGTTTTCCTGACGGGGACTCATTGAACGACGGCTTGTTGAGGTTGAAGATGGTGATGGTGAACTTGATCGCTGAGGGCTTGGAGATCGATAGCGAACAGGCGCTGGTGATTTCGGCTGATGCTGGAAACCAGCAGTTGGAAACTGATGCCTTGATAAGTAATCTTCTATTTCGACAGGTCTTTCGCGATTTCGGGGGCATGGCGCATTTACAGAAAACCCACGCAGACCGACTCTTCGATATGGGCACATTCCCTGTAAAGGTGTCCAGCTTCACCGCAGTGGAAAACAGAGTGGCGTCCGGGTCGGGTGTGCGCCACAGGTCGCTTTTTCGTGGCCTCAGATCGCCTAGAAAGGGTGAGCCACGCGAAGCCGGTGGGTGGCCGCCGCGGGCTGCAAAGAAGCATTGTGCACGGCGGGCTGGCGTAAAGCATCGGCGTAAGTTGGTACAGGACGCTCCTGCAATGGTTGTTCGAGCCGAACAGGTTGCACCTCGGGTTCCGCTTGTAGAATGGCGCGACGAATTTCATCTCGAATCACGCTGGAGAGAGATGAAACTGTTGGCGTGCCTTGCGTTTGCAGTGGCTTCCGGAGCTCTTCCTTTACAATAGATCGCACCATTTCCCCCTCAGTGCTTCGCTGTTGCTTCCGAAGCTTGCTGAAAGAACATCCGCAGGAACACTACTGGTATCATGGTTGTAGTGACGGGAGCGCTGCTGTAATGCCCGCTCTATGGTGGTGGCTTCGATGCGGAATTCAGCAACTGTACGGGGTGGGTTGTGAACCAACCCTGCAAATAAGTCCTGTTTGACTCCTCGCATCAGATGACGCAGTTTCTAAAGACGATAGTCTTTCTTGAGATACCTTAACGGAGAAATTTTGGTCTGTCTGTCTGTTTCTCTGTTTGTCGGCACGTCGCACGATTCAGCTAGCTGGCCAAAGTTTAAGCCCCTGCCTTACGACCTCCAATCTTTACCGAGAAGCATGTGTTCATACGGGTGAGCGTGGGCAATTAAAAAATCAAATATTACGCATATCTGAGGCACATCATCAATACCTTAGTACTATTCACAGTGTTCCTTTAAAAACAAAATCTATAGATACGTAATTATAAAGATCCTAGTGTTTATTACGCGGCGCTGAAAATGCGCCGCTGTGTAGAAAACAAGTCTCCGCCCAGTGATTTAACTTCGACGCTGTAGTGCTGCCACCTGGCAGCACTACAGCGTAGTTCAACACAAGCCGATGTTCCCCGATAGCGCTGCAGATGGCGTCCCCTTCTGTTTTATCAATGCCAGCCAGATGCGGCTGATTCAACGTAGAAAAGCGCTGTCTCAGGCAAGGCAAAACATATATGGCCGCTTGATGAAATACGATCCACTCAACAAGACATGATCAGAGAACGCAGAGAAAAGACCGACGACCAAATTTCAGCGGAGAAGCGCCGGCGTCCGTCTCAAGCGTGCCCGGGAACCGTCCGAAAAAACGAGCCCGGCGGCTAGCCCAAGTATTAAATTGTGGTACTCATGCAGTACGGTCGGCACAAGACTATCGTCTTTCGACGACATTTGCAGCGAAGCACGCAGATACGCGGCGAATTTTTTCTCTTCGGTCATGTTAGGGTCGCCGTGTCTGAAAAGGCGGGAGATGTCCTCGATATACATGCCAACGCTATCGTTCGTGCGCTGGTTCCAGGAATGGCGCAGTTTCCTTGCCTCGTCCCAGCCGTTGGTGTTCGCAACCCGCTCGAAGTGTTCCAACCAGTCCTCCACATCATCGAACGTGTCGCCATGGAAGGGCTCAGGCACGCACGCTGGGGACAGGATAAGTTCGGATGATATCACTGGGCTAGCCATTATCCCTTAGCCGGTTGTGAACATTGCCTGTGTTGCCGGAGCAGTAGGAAGCGGTTCGAATTCAGGCGGGTCTCCTCGG
Source organism: Rhipicephalus appendiculatus (assembly GCA_030522465.1). Classification (NCBI taxonomy): domain Eukaryota; kingdom Metazoa; phylum Arthropoda; class Arachnida; order Ixodida; family Ixodidae; genus Rhipicephalus; species Rhipicephalus appendiculatus. Next base: position 4,582 of record JALIZH010012727.1, on the reverse strand, counting down.
AGGCGGCGGCTTGAACGCTGGTGTACTGGAGTCAGTTCGCCAGGTTCCAATCACTGAGGATCAGGGCTCCGCTCTCTTGCGCCAAGGGGACTTCCAATCATACCCCGCACCTCCACCAGAATGTAACCGATTGAAAGAGAGGGAACACAAAACTGGTTTATTATGGGCGAACTTGTGCCCTGAAAACTAGATGCAAACATGAAGGAGTCCTCTAGAGCGTTCCAAACAAAAACTGTTCCTCGGCCTACGCGTGTCTTCTTCCTTTTTCTCGCAGGTCCAAAACCACTGACACGTGCTCGTGCATGAGAGGCATGAGTTGCTCTGCGAGAAGAGCGAGCAGGCGCGAGACTTTGGACGCTGACCCAGCTGCTCACCGGCCTTCATGATATCGAAAGCTTAGTAGTCAGTCTGCGAGTAGTCGATCTCTGTGGGGCAATATCAATAAGAACTAACAGAAAATGATGCCAAGGAGAGTATAGGGGATGTTATTGGAAGTAATTGTTATAACAACCTGTATACTCTCCTTGGCATCATTTTCTGTTAGTTCTCATTATATTGTGTTTAACAAAGCAAACGAGCCCTTAAATTCACACTTCTTTCCTTCATGATATCAATAGTCGTTTTTATAATTCCTAGGTTACTTCGTGAGTATTTTGTATAACTATGAAACTGGGCTCATCGGTTCGTAGTTCAAGCCTATTGCGTCTCCCTTCTTTTACATTCATGAACACCAACGCATCACACTGCAGGAGTAAACATCTGGTATTCTTGCAACTGACTGGTGCATTTGATATTTTATGGCATTAGTCGTAGACTGCAGACTGTCGTACAGTTATTAACCCCAAAGCGTTAGAAAGCTCCTTCCGCAAAAATTGCAGTGTCAGCGCTGGTGCTGCCAGTGCCATTGGCTGTGATCGAAAAAATCACCGTTGTCCTTGACCGAAGAAATAAAATGAAAGTAAAAATCTTCGGTTCGACTCCGAATGCAAACCAGGCTTTCTGCAGGCGTTTTACTACAAAGTCTCGCCATTTCTTGATAATGCCTCCCAAAAAATAAAGACGATATAATTGTCATGTAGCTGAAGGAGTCTCCTTAAGGCATGTAATATTGCGTGGCAGAAGCGTAGAATCGCGCGAGTGTGTAGTGCGACACGGGTAGGTGTTTTTAAGGCCTGCCCATTACAAAGTTATGAGACATATTTAATCGTCATCATCTGTAAAATAATCAACAAAGTGAACAGCTGCGCATGTTTGCGTGTTGCCTTACGTAGGTGTAGTGGGCCTTTCGCTGATACGCAAAAGTAAGAGTTATGGCGTAGTAGACACTTAACAACTGTACTTGCCGTAGCGATCGGTTCATCAATTTTGCCATCCCCACAGACGATCCGGAAACACCAATTATGTCTAGAGAAATGTAAACAGTAGCTGAGAAAAGCTTTAAGGCGTCCCTGCAGCACTTTTCCAAGTAGCACGCTGGAAGCTACACAGCGAGAGAGATTAGAAAGGGCCAAGAAGATGTGTCCCTCCGCCTCGCGCGTCAAATCTTACATTTTCTTTGCAATCATTCTTTCTTTGAACGTGCGGCTTACTTTCGCTGTAATTGCGAGCGACCGTGCCGGTACGTGATGGTATCCCGCGTCGGCCGCGCTAACTGTCCATATCACGATGCTCAAATCAGCCAGCTACCGCGGATTTTGATGTATAGCGCAGTAATCTGGGCATATAACATCATTCATAGAAAGAAGACGCAGCGATTTCTTGCGACTTTGAGAATTAATCGTAAATTCCAGACCGCGCGCTGTGCAATAATAATTGGATCGGGAGTTTTCAGGAGCCTCCACTACCAATCGGCAGCGTTTTCTGAGAAATTGTTTCAGGAGCCATTTATTGTAGGACACCTCCTTCGAAAACGCATTTTTGGAAAAAAAATATTCTTTTTTTTGATTTAATATTTTCAATCTCCCTGTCTATGCAAGAATATTTAGCAAAAAACATTATGCAGTTACATTTAGCTGTTCGAATGTTATGACCGTTTTTCCAACCAATCCTAGACGTACCCGAAACCGAAAGTGAAGGTTTGTGGTTCCAGAACATCTGCCATGTCGTTACAAATGCCTTGCAGTACACTATGTTGTCTAAGCTTGTTCGGAAGCTTGTAGGAGGTGATGTTCTTGATTTGTTTGAAAAGTCACAGTTTCGCCCAAGGACACTGCAATGAATGCGATAGCAACAAATTTGAATGTCACGCGAGGAAGGGCAAGCAGCTCGAAACGAGCACTGCCCTGCTCAAGCATAAACGAAGCGCCAAAATACCACACACAGGACGAGCTCGAACTAACGTTCACAGCTCGACAATTCAACCGCGCTGCTCAAACACAAAGGACGAACGAAACGTACGCGCAGGTATACACAGGACGAGCACGAAACTAACAACTGTCAAAGTTGTTGCTTCACTCTGTTTGAACAGCGCGCAAACAGGGTCACTGCAGCGGGTAAAGTGACCTTCGTGCGCTCTGTAACATCAACGCAATCTTAACGGTAAAGGCACAACACGTACAAACCGCCACCATCACGCAACCAGCGCGCGTGCAGGGTGTCCATGCCCCGTAAGGCAAAGTACACGTGAGAGACTAGCGCAGCCACCGTAACGACAGCGGCGCCGACACCTAAAGCGCGCCCTTCGCACCATCTAATTGGTAATGCCGAGAGAACACGCTGAAAAGCTCCCTAGATAGGCGTAAGGCAAGGGTAAATGGTGTATACAAATAGTCCGCCGTTAGTTTATTGAAGGGCGTGTCCTTTCGTGGTCTTGCGCACTTCGCTCCGCAGCGTGCGGTGTTCTCCGCACGCTGCGGAGAACACCGCATTCTCCGCAGCGAGAAGTGTCCCGCACGAATCCGCGTTTCGGAAAACATACGATTAATATACCAAGTGTGGAACCGCTGTGGAGCACGTGGATGGGGTTAGTTTTAGACGCAAAACTAGCTAGGGAAATATATATATAGGTATATATATAATATATACACGTTCTTTCGCTCGCTTAAAAAGGGGGTTGTGACTCTTCAAAAGAGGTTCCAAGTTAAAATCCTGGTCAATTCCAGGCGTGTTGAATTTCTCTTCATTACAAGGACATTCGGCTGAAATTTTTCTCAAAACATGGTTTTCCGCATTCTAAAGTTACGCGAACAGCGATAACTTTCCTTCTAATAAATATTTTCACATAAAATATCGCGTACTATGTTTCTATAGATTGATCTGTGCATTCAAGCAGAATTATTGAAAACGAGCGATAACTTTTTTATGCTATAACCAATTTTGTGAAAGACATGTCAGCCAAATATGAACTTTTTAAGTCTTTCTATGATAACACACCTTAGCGTAGAGATGTGGTGGTTATGAAATTTAGCGGCACAGGACATTGTCCTCACCACGCCCCCTGTCAAGTCGCGTTTGAATCGCACTGGCCATTCAGCAGTTGTGACTTGGCCCAACATGCGTATTTTGGCACATTTTGATTCTTTTAATTTTATATTTTTACGTTTCCACCTATTGCATCATTTCAAACTTTAAATTTACCTAAGCCCTTCGAGCCAAATCTATAATTGTAACTTTTGACTTAAACAAATTTTTTTTCTCGAAGGTGGTGACCCGCCGTAATAAAGCGCCGAGATTAACCGAGTGATAAACATCGTGGCGGGACGTTAGGAGAGCCTTGTATATAACAGTGCAGCAAGGGGGTGAAATAGAGAAGTGAGCTCGAGGAAGAAAGATGTGATAGTTAGGAGGAGGGAAAGGGCGAGGGGGGGAAGTTAAGCATAGCATATAAAAAGAGAGAAAGGGAGAAATAGAGAGAACGAGATTCAGAAAGAGAAAAAAAGTGAGAAAAAAAATAAAGTGAGGAATAGAGATATAAAAGAATAAAAAAGACGGAGGTTGCCAGCGACATACGTAGATACCGGTTGTCCCAGCTAACTTGGACCAAGATTTAAGATAAAACTATACACTCTAGGAAAGTTCTACCAATTGTCTACTAGTTCGTGGATGTGGGCGCTAGAAGACGAGGACGAAGGGAAGAAGGACACACACACTGGCGCGTGTTGTATGCCCGAAGAAGCTACACTAAACCGTTTATTCCCTGTAGAACGTGCGTTATTTACCGGATTCCTTTGACATGTGGCCGAGTTTACATAGGGCAGACCGGCCGCTGCATTAATGATAGGGCTCAGAGAGCACAGCAACAAAGTGGGCAAATCGCCGCCTGATGGGTTTTTGGCGCTACATTGCCTTAAATGCACGTGCCAACCCAATTTTGATAAGACGGTTATAGTACGCAAGAGTAAGTCTGAAATCACTACATTGGTAATCGAAGCTGAGCAGATTGACTATTTCGGCGAAAGTTGTGTTAGCAAAACGTCACTGTCCCTCAGTAAAAAGGAATTAGACTACTTGCGCATGTGCTGAGGCCGTCTTGTTACCGGCTATCTATAAGCGTTCAATATTTCTGTAGTATCAAGGTTCCAGCCACATCATGTTGTTGATTGCATTGTTGCTTTTTCATATTTTTCATGTTGTTCAATGTTTC